>MU857690.1:69206-119445 GCA_033296725.1 Corynascus novoguineensis | reverse complement strand
CTCCTCCTCCTCCTCCTCTCCGTCCGAATCCCAAACTTCCACAGGCGGTGGCGGCGCCATCCCCTCGTCCATCAATAAGCTATCCGGCGGCAGCACGCCCACCTGCGACGATGATAGGTGGAGCAAAAGCTCTGTCCTCCCCGCGCGCGGCGTCGTCATCGTCGGCACCGGCAGCAGACCACTGCCACTGCTTCCCTCTTCCCGATGATCATCATCATACCGCGACAGGTCCCACATCGACGACGACAGCAGTGATAGTTCGCCCGAGTCGGGCAGGGGTGGCCGCGGCACCGACGCCGGCGGTGGTCCGATCGACGACGATGCCGACAACTTGTCTGGGCGTGGTGGGGACGACAGGGCCTGGCTGGAGGGGGCCGAGACATCTGAGGCTGTTGTCGCTTGTGAGGGGCGCACGCATCGGTGGGCGTCGCTTTTTGCTACAGAGTGTCTGCTCGAAGTGGGCTGTTGTCGTGTCTGGCGGGACTGAGGTGGAACCGGGGGCCGGGCAAAGTTGTCGTCAGGTTTCCGCACTGTCGCTGCTGCTGCTGGGGCGACGGTGGCGGCTACCGAGCGCTTCTCGGTAGGGCTTTGGCTTGCAGGGATGAAATCCTCGCCCTCGAGGCGTTGCTGACGGCGGCGCTCGCTCGACTTCAACTGCGTCGAGTGAATGATGTCGCTGCGTAGCTGGTCCTCCAGCTCTTGCGAGATGGTCACCCCACCTTCTTTGACCGCCTCTTGATCTCCAAGTCCGACCTCCTCGACGTCATGCGTAAGATCGTCTTCTTCCGCAAAGAGCGGACACCGCAGGTTCATCAATAACTGTCCGACAACCGCCGGTGGCAGGTACTTGTACCTCTGCGGCGGCTCCGTGCCCATTCCGTTGTCTTCCATGTCGGCCAACAGCACCGGGTTATTGAGCTGATACACTTGCCGCAGCCTGTGCGCAAACTTGTAGCCCGAGGTGCCCCGGTTGAAGTCGGCATTGCCACGACCGCTGCGGCTGTCAATCTGTCCTGGTTCCTGCGCGGGGCCTAGAGTAGCCATGTACTTCACCTCGCCCACCGGCAGCTCGGTGAAAATCCAGCAGCGCGATACCTGGACAGAGAATCTGTAGTTGCGGAACTCATGATCCCTCAAACCGTTGGCTATGTCTTCGACCGTTTTTGCGTCGATCGAGATCAGTATGTCCGAGCGGTCTGTCTGCGGTCCCAAGGAGCGGATCACTTCCAGTGGGACACGCTGGCTCTCCAAACCCTGGCTGTAAAACTGAGACCTGGCCTGAGTTCTACCCTGAGTGTGCCGCTGATAGATGGGAGAGGACTTGTGCGGTTTTCGCGGGGTCTCCTTGCATACTTCCTCGGCCGATGATTGTGGCAGCTCAATCTGTACCTTCCGGACAACTGGCGTTGGGGTGCCTGGGGGCTCGCTAGCTGACGATTCAGATCTATTGGGCTCAGGCGTGGAGTTGCGTTTCCATCCGTCCCCTGCGCGTGAGTCAGCTCGTGGCGTTGTTTTCCGAAGGATTGAAACCGGCATCGCTTCTTCAACCTCGCTGGCCGTCTCTTCCGAATCCTCCAGCTGGGGGGTTGCTCGGCAAATTCTGCCACTTAAGCCGCCCATGCTGCCGTGAAACTGCGACGCTCGTGGAATCGGAGACAACCCTTGGTTCTCAATCACCGTTGGCCCCTCAGCCACGGCTAGTTCGGCTAATGGTTCACGAGAGGCACTGTGTGGTGCTCCAATGTTGCCAAGGTTCTCCGCTGATGCTGTCCAGAACTGTGACGCGGTATTGGGGCTGACCTGACTTGCCCTCCCCGCTGTTTGCGATCTCCTCGCCCGCGTTGGGGTCGGGGTGTCTCCGTCATCTCCCTCACCAGCCGCATGTTCATCTTCCCACATCCTGATAGCGGGGGATGCATTTTCCTTGTCCGATTTGCTCGAGCTTGCCGGAGTCTCCGTAACCGCAACTCGTGATGCTTGTGAGAGCCGCCTAGGAGAATTTGAGTCCGCAGCTATCGCAAAGTTGAGCGCAACAGCTTCTCTTTTAAGGGGCGTCTGCCGCGCAGACGGGGTTTTGAACGGTGTAGACCCAATGCTTTCCAACTCATCGTCTGAGTCGGGTATCTCGATGAACATCCTCTTCCTTCTTGTTGTCGGCGTCTCTCCGTTCGGAGTCGAACCTACACCAAGCTCGAGGCTAGCGACCGGTATCTCAGCCAGTGGCTCCCGTTTCAATGACTGTGAAGGCGTCTCCTCCCCCTCCTTTTTCGGCGTATCGCCTGCCGCCGAGGTTGAATACCCCACGCTGCTGCTGCTGTCCACACTGTAACTGTCCTGGATGACTAGAGTTCGAGGCAATTTGGAAGCCGCCTCAATGGTGGGGAGCGAAACATCAACATTGGTCGATTTTTGCGTCAATGGAGATCTGGCAGGGGCAATGGGGCTGTGCCCTAGCAAGGGCGTGAAGGGCGTCGGTTGCGAAGATGGCACCTCATCGGGATTGACTCTGATGCGCTTGTTGCTTGGGGTGTGAGGGTTGGGTGTCGTCAGCGCCTTGCCATTTCCCTTCCGGGGTGGGGCGAAATGTTTGACAGGAGTGCCGTCTCCTGGCAAGGGCAGGCCCTTCACCACATCCTCATCCTCGACCCGCAGAATATCCGCGTCCGCCGTGAGTGCTGAATTGCCTAAGAACTGTGTCAAAGTCTGAGTATGAAAGCTGGACCCCTTTCTCTCCAGGCTCGGAGTGGGCACGTCCCCCATCGTCTTCCTCCTTTTCGACCTTCTATCGGCGGGTTTCCTCCCCTTAGCCACCTTCACCACTTCCACCTCTTCTATTTTCTCTTTCGTTTCCTTCGCTCTGCCTCGCCACCGACCGTCTCCTTGTTGCTCCTGTTGTTGATCTTCTTCCTCGTGTGACCCCTCCAATTCTTCGTCTTCAAGCAGATCCTCTGGCACCAAATCGGACGAAGATCGTATATAATCGATCTGCGTCAGCGTCTGTTGTTTCAAGTTCCTTCTCTTGACGGATGCGGTCTCCTCCTCTAGTCGTGCGGGAAGGGACCGGCGGCCACCATATTTTCTGACTATTTTGCGACGTGCGGGGAACGTTAATTGTTGCGGCACAGGGGTAGATTCGTATTTTTTGGATTTTGTTGTTCGGGCAGTCCGTGACGTTGTGGTTGAGATGGTGCTCTTGGCTGGAGGGGTGGTCTTCTCGTTGCTCATACCCGTACTCATGGTTGTATTGTTGTTGTTTGTCTCTGCTGACCCGGCTGACCGCCGCGGATTTCTTCGTGGTGGCATCGTACTCGCTTTTGAAAGGCTTATTTGAGCCAGAGAAATGGTCGTCGTTGCAGTACGGTGTAACCTTGTTGGAACGATCGGTGGGTATGCGTTTGATTATAAGTGGTGGTTGAGTTCTTCGAGGTTGGAAGACGAGGGACGAGGTCGGTCAGGTTGTACAATCCTCGATATTGTTGTTTCCAGCTCTCCTTGTTGCATTCAGGCAAACTATCGATTACATCGATCACAGAGTATCAACCTTGAATTGAGATGCCGAGGTGGCTAATTGTGCTTGGGTGCGAGGATTGGCACTGCTGCAATCAAGTGCAGGGCAGAGACGCGTCAGATAGCGCGTTTAAGTGGGGCACAATGATCGCGACGGTATGTAGCCTACCACCCTGGCAACAAAAAAAGGCACTCCAAAAACTGGTTTTTTCCTCACGCACACACCAACACCCGTCATCATCCACACAAGGTTCGTACTCCTCTCTACGAAAATAACAAGTCCAAGATGGCCCAGCAAAAACGTCAAAAGCACTATTCTACACCCAAGAAGGTCAGGATTCAAGCGACAATTGATTTTCTAGAAGCAAAGGGAATTCCGCATCACAAGAACGATGTCTTCAAGTTTTGGGGTGTAAGTCGACGGTCCGGATGGCGCGCGTTAGCCGAACCCCGTGAGCTTGACGGGCGTATGCATAGCCACTCTTCCCGTCTAGATCAACGTGGTCGCCCGAAGAAACTCTCTACCGAAGATTTGGCTATAATTGAGCGATTTATTGATACCAACGGGTTCGACGGCCGTACAGTCCCTTGGGCAGGGCTTCCGGCCGCTGCAGGGCTTGATATTGAAGTCTGTGGGGAGACTGTTCGCCGCGCCGTCAAAGACCTCAACCTCCGTATGTGTATTGCATGCGAGAAGAAATATATTTCACCCCGGCTCCGTGAGCGCCGGGTAGAATATGCCCGGGATATGCTGGAGAAGTACCCGGAGCCAGCGGACTGGCGGCATGTTCGATTCTCTGGCGAATGCCACTTTGGTTGGGGTCCTCAGGGAAACGCTTGGGTGATTAGACGGCCTTGGGAACGGTATTGCCCCGAATGCCTTGTGGAAAAAGACATGCCGGCCGAGAAGGACCTGAAACGTATACATTGCTGGGCGGCTGTTGGATACAACTTCAAGTCACCGCTTATCTGGTATAACGTGCCAGGCAATTCGAACGGAAAGATGTCTCAGCATGTATATCGGGATCATATCCTCGAGCCTGTGGTGGGTGGCTGGCTTCGCGAGGGCCAGCATTTCGTTCTCGAGGAGGATGGCGATTCTGGGCATGGCACAAGCAAAAGCAATATCGTCAGGACCTGGAAGAAGGCTAACGGCTTGGAATCTCTCTTCAACTGTGCTTCATCTCCAGACTTTAATCCTATCGAAAGGGCATGGCAAGGGCCAAAAGAGTATGTAAAGAAGCGACCCTGTTGGGAGGATAGCATCGTCAAGGAACTTGCAGAAGAAGGCTGGGCCGCGGTCAAACAGGAAACTATCAATGGCTGGGTCGACCAGATCCCTCAAATCTTCAAGGAATGTTTAGAATTGGAGGGCGGAATGACTGTTCATTAGCTTGCGATTGAATTCATCATTTTTTGAATGCGTTTTGTTCGTGTTATTGATGGTGTGATACTTTTTGGTGTGCCTTTTTTTTTGTTGCCAGGGTGCCTACCCACTGTACGCAGTAACTACAGAATCAAATTGGAAATGACATCATACCATCTGAGAGAGATGATTACGTGATTACATACTACCTAACCTGGCGCCGCTTGAGAGTGTCATATACCGCGAGATACAGCCAAGTCAGAATATACAAAATGGTATCATTACGATAGCACTAGTAAGCAAACAGTCTCATTTGAAGTTGTTTGCTCCTGGGCTTGCGGAGTGGTTCATTGAACAGGGTCTCCGTCGTTTAACAGGTACTCAGGTACGCCACAGTGTGGCTTCACCAGAACACATCGAAGGCTGAAAATGTTTACCCTTGCACCATGCAGCCACCGGGCAGGCAAAAACATCGGCGCCAGAGGAGATATAGGCTGCCAACTTGTAGAACTACTGCGGGTCCATTTACGCAGCACCCGTTCCTTCAAGGCAACAGAACAATCGCGGAAGGACAACAACATTTCGAATCTCACTTTAGGAAACAGAGGGAAAATCGTCGCGATTGGTCCTCCGCCCAGGAATTACTGCACTCGCTACTATCATCACCGCTGATGAAACTTGACCCTCTTTCCTGTCTCCCTCATCCCACCAAGTCAGCCCAGTCTAAAACCTTCCCAGTGCTAGTGCCAATGTCCATTTCCCAGTCTAGATAACGGTGCTACTTTGAGGAGCAAAGAAGACAAGTGTCACCATATCAGGTAACCACTTGGTCACAGCCAGATTCACAGTAAACCCGACACCACAACAAAACCCCCTATCGTTCAGTTTTGCTTGCATTTATCGCTCTCCACTTTTCGTCCTTCCTTCCTTCAGCCATCTTCCTCTCCAGATCGTCAGAAACAGAAAACAGAAACGAGATTGGAAAATAGTCGTAAAGTCAATCCCCAACCGATCGCCAATTTCCCCATGTCATGTTGAGAACCGTCCCTGAATGTCAGCCCTTTCACGCCGAGTTCATGCCATGCCGCCCAATCTGATTTGATTCGGTAGCGACGACGCGCCCCTGTGGAAAGCAGCTGCCGAGAGGAACAAGAAGGTTTCCGTCCGTCCAGGGAAAAAGGAAAAACAAATCAACAAGCGCAACTACAATGAGTACACGGACCGTCTATTTTGCCTCTGCCACCGTGTCCTACTCAGGATAAATGGAAGGCCCCTTGGCCTTCTTTGATGGCCGTGAAAAGCCTCTTCCGCAGAACGTCAATGCTCGAGTAGTCGGGCAGTTTGAGGTAGTTGACACACGTCATGACGCTGGGGAGGTAATCGTCCGACGTGTAAGGGGCTTCGCTGGGCTTGCAAACCACAGTGAACATGGGCGTGAGCTTCTTGAAGCCTGTTGAATGTGAAAGTACTTGTTAGTCACGGTGTAAGTGAGCAGGACAGCTGGGGAAAAGGGGACGTACCGCCAATGGGAAGCTTGGGGCTCCCAGTAGTAAATTGCAGGAAATCGCGTCGCTGTGCCGGGGTAAACTCGCTCATGGCCTGCAACAAGTTCCTAACCGTCTTGCTGTCCATATTGTACCCGTGGTCCGCCTTGACCGAGTCCATCAAAGCTGGAAAGGGTGGTGATTAGCAGGTGTTCACAATGCGTGGTGTAGGACAAAGTGATACTTACTCTCCAGAGACCAGTCCTCGTCCACGCGCCCGAACAGCGCGCACAACTCGTCCGGCGTAAACGCACTCAGCGCCGAGTACGGGAACACTTGCGAGAAGCCAGCCCGGAATGCGTCAACTTGTCGACGGACCCCGGATCCTAGGGTCATGTCAATCACCTTCTCGAGGTAGAGATCAACGTTGTCAATGGTAACTTGAGTCTGAGAACCATTGGGGATAAGCTCAATATCGGGGTACCCAGGCAGGGTGAAATCCAGGTATAGGTCATCAATTCGAATCTTGTCAACCACGATGTTCTCCGTATCAGTCACTTTCTGCTTCGCGCTTCGGTTCGGATCCTCATCAATCGCCTTCTTGGCAAGAGCGAACTTCTTAACAACCATGAGCGACTTCGCAACCACAGGGTCGACCGACTTGATGGCCCCCAGTGACGGACGGACAGCGGTGGACTCGTCGCCAATGCGGAAGAATATAGGGTTGAAGTTGACGTCAATGATCCGCGAGTCGATCATAGACCGCGCAACAAACTTTCCAAGCATCTTGAAGAGCTGCAGGATCTTCTCCCCTTCTTCCGAGGCGGCAAACTCGTCGCTGAGCGGTCTGGGAAAGAGACCGTTGGGCCCAAAGACATATTCATCATCACCATTCGGATCGTTGTCACGCCACAGCTTCAACTTCTTCTTGCAGAATTCCTTCGAGACTGTCGAGTAGAACTCGAGAGTGGGTCCAAGTCCAGTACCGACCTCGTCAAAGTACTCGACTTCAAGGATGCTCTGCGAAGCGCCGTAAAGCTCCATGACTTTGACAGCAGATTCGAGAATCTTGGAACGCGAGATCCGGACCTTTTGGCGCTGCAGCCGGCCAAGGAATGGCCTCTCATCCCGACGATCTCTCCGAGCTTCCTCCTGGGACTGGGCATTTTGCCAGCGGCTCATAGATCGAGCGTAGCCGAACGAAGTGGACTGCAAGAAGAGATGGCGAGTCTCAAACGGAAACAAAAAGGGATAAAGCCTGGCTAAATCCTCACTCCAGCTTGGGAGGCAGTTGCTCGCCACAATCAGCGGCTCTTCGAGCTGCCGATTCAGCTTCGCTGTGAGCTTAGTGTTGACAAATTGCGATAGGGGCTCAACGTTGACCTTAAGTGTCTCCTTATTTTCCACGAGAACGTCGTCGATGTTGGCGTTGAGGTCATGCAGCTTCTTGAGCAAGCGCAAAATGGACGCAGTGACCGGAAACCTGGCCAGTGATCCAGGTGTGCTACCCTCCTCAACCTCCGTTCCATTCTCAGTCGTGCTGCCGAAGGCGGCAGATTCCGCCGGGGGAGGCCCAGGGACCCGTCTAAACTTGATAGGATGCACGGCCGACCAGACACTGCGACCATAGTGGTCATCGGTTGTTTTTGCGGAGCTGTGCACGGCTCGGTAGATGGTTGTCTCGTTCGGAACGACCTTGCCGTCGATACTGAACTCGATATGCCAGTCCTGCGGTACCGACTGAATGGCAGCTGCATAAGACATGGGCCGCGAGGACGCGGCCGGCGTCGGGGTTCCAAGCAAAGCCGCTGTCAAGGCACTTGAGCGGTTAGACAGCGCGGTCGTGGACCTGCCCTGACTTTGCGACGGCGTAGGCACCTTGGTTCCGTCCTCCTTGCGTGCAGTCACTTTGCCTCCTGCGACCTCAAGGTTTACGGCAGAGGGGTCTGGGGTAGGCGCGTCTTCCATCCCCTCGTCGACGTCACCGACCATGTCAAGGGCGTTGTCGTCGCCCATCTCGTTGTCTGAAAGTTGCCTCTCATCAGCGCACTCAAGGGAGTTTTCGAAGCTATCTTCAGCGTCAGGTGGATGCGCCGGCATATCTCCATCCGAGACGGCTTGACGGCGTGAGGACCGGCGCAGAGAAGTCTTTTCCCTCGAGGAAGATGGTTCTGGCGTTGCCGGGGCATCGTTTGGCCCGTCTGACTTGGACTTGGACATTCGCGCGGACCGTGAATTCGAGGACGGCGATGCAGCAGCAGCTGGCGGTGGAGGTGGTGGAGCCGGGTTCAAACCCCCTGACGGTGGGAAGGACCGCTCCATGAGCCGAGCCGCGGCAGCGCTCATGGGGAGACCAGAACTGGCCATCGCAGCCAAGGCCCTAGAAACCGCGTCCCGCCTAGATCCGCGGGGTCTATCCGAAAGGCTAATCCGCGGCCTTAGATAATCATCGAGGGATTTGAAGGTAGTGATGGCGTGGATCGAAACCATGATGTTCCGGTAATGTCGAGGGATATCCGAATCCTCGTCGGCCACCAACTTCAGCCGGATCTGCTTTGCAAGCATAGAAGCCGCACTGCTCCGGTTGCTATCAAACGATTGATGGTGAACGGTGATTACCTCAAAGTGTTCGGATCTACTAAGCAAATCCTGGAGCTTGTGAATCAGGACGCTGAGAGGTGTGGCAGGGGAATCAGCGGTAGCAGTCTTAGGTTTCGACTTGACCGTGTATCCCATAAACACCTGGAGGAATGCCGTCTGTGCCGCCACGGCAAGTTGTTCATCGGGATTACTCATGACCTCTTCAAGAACGCGGACGATGCCGGACGCGAGCAATTCGGCACTGGTTACACTCTCCAGCAGGTCAGAGTCGAAGTATGACGCCAGCTTCTTGAAGAGCTCGATACCATTCTCGAGCGCAAGCTGCGACGAGAAGGTGCGGCGAAGGTAGAAATCCTCGATCTCAGATGCCAAAGTTGATAGGTTGTCGAGAATCTCGGCGGTTTTTTTCTTCATGACCTTCCCCTCCTTTTCATTTTCGTGAATTTCGAGGAAACGCTTGGCCCTCACAATGATTCTGCTCTGCATCGACGGGAGACCCGAGGCGAACCGCCCAGGTGGCCCAGAGATTGACACAGTTGAGCCTTCGGAGCTGACGGGAGAGGCTGATAGGTCGTCACGATGCCGGTCGTCCTCGTTGTCATTCTCGTGACCCTCGTCGTCCTCGTCATCCGAAGAGTGGTGAGAACGATCATCCTCTTCTTCCTCGGCCTCCTCATTCTCCCTTTCATCCCCAACCTCAGACTCATCTTCATCAGATCGGTCATCAGCGGGCTCTGCAGATGATCTGTTAGACTCCGGCTCAGCCTCCGTTTCTGGCTCAGCAGCCGCTGGTTCCGGCGAGAGAGAACCGTTGGTTGAGGCGCCTTCTTCCGATTCCAACTTTTGACTAGCCAACTTGGTAATCTCGGAAATGACACCCTCGCGATAAAGCTGGTACCGGTAGACGGATCCCAAGCGTCTCATGAGCAGATCCGCGGCTCCCACGGCAGAGAGGACCAAGGAGGGATGGTCTTGTTGAGAGATGATGGAAGCCAGAAAGGAAGCATAAGAGACGGGTTTCAGGGCGTCAACGAGAATCTCCTCGTCGAGGTTCGAAAGCATCTTAAGTTGGGACATCAACACCTTCTGCCGGACACTCAAATTGACGGTGCTCGAGTAGGCGTCGGTGAGGGTGGGGAAAAGGATCATGGAGAATCGTCGGACCTCGTCCTTGCAATCCTCCAGCAGTTCTATCCGCTTTTCGTTCGCGGTCTTTTTTCGAGAGCTCGAAGACGTCGGCACGGCGGGCTCGGGGGAAGCGCTGGCCTCGGGAAGGTCGGCGCAGGCGGGATCGGCCCAGCGTGGCAGACTCGGTAGAAGCTCGCAGATAACGTTGAGTGTCTCGATGATCTGATCTCGAGGGCGGTGGATAAGTGCCTGCATAATGAGGACGCTGTCGAGCTTTGAGGCGAGGTCCTCGGTGCCGCTCGGGGGCGACACTCCAGTCAGGATCTGATAAAGCGTCTCCACCACGTTCATCTTGAACAGCTCGGCCGACAGACGAGGGCTGGCGCGCGCGGCGATAGCAAGAACCCGAAGGAACTGCGTGTGAATATGAGCCCCGATCAGATTGGTGCTACCCGGGAGAAGCAGACGGAGAATGGCCTTGAGCAAGTCGACGCTGATGAGCTCCTCCAGCTTTGAGGGATGAAACCTAAAGCTCTCAACAATGCGCGTGACGCACAGGGAGCCTTTCTCGACGACCTTTTGGTCACTGCTTCCAAGGACATTGAGCAGAATGGGCATGACATCTCGAACGACAGTGAAGGACTCATGGTCGAGATTCTGGCAGCAGTTCGCAGCGGTGGTGACGGCGACACGCTGTGTGCTAGTCGCGAAGAACTCTAGGTAGGAGAGACACGCGGTCAAGCCGCCTTCGCGGACAATGGTCGAAGGGTACTCAATCGAGATCTTCTCCAATGTGCTGAGCGCTTGCTCGGCCAAGTCGATAAACGAGATTTCGAGCAGCTTCTGGCACAAAATAGGGACAGCGTGGCCGTAGACAACATTTGATGTGCTGGCCGGTAAGGCTTCCATAAGGTTTGCCAGACAGCGGCATGCCAACAGCATAATCTCTGGGTTCTCCTCCCCCGTGAGCTCGTTCGGCTGCATCAATGCTACCAGCTCCTTCACAAACGCATCAGGTGAAAAGTGCCCCGAGAGCGTGTCCTCGTTGTGGATGAGCAAAAGCTCAGAGAGTTCCTGCAATGCAATCAGCTGCATCGTGGGGTCATCCTTCTGCCGAAGGTTGTTCAAAATGTCTCGCAGCCTCGAGGACGTGCCTGAAACCATGCCGGTCAGGGTCCGAAGAGTATTAGTCAGGCCGGGAACCGGACCTCCTGGGCCGCCAAAGCCACTAAAGGGATCCACGTCTTCGTCCTCGTCGTCCTCGTCGTAACGCCGCAATGCCTCCTCATCCTCGTCATTCTCGTCACTATCTTCGGGGAATCGGTCTTCGGGAGGAGGTGGTGGTGGTGGCGGCGGCGGCGGCGGCGGAGGAGCTGCAGATACTTTGTCATGCTCTTCAGTACCGCCCATTACCACGTCCTGATCTTGTGCCTCTGTATCGTTGACAACCCGTTTTGATCGCCGGTTGGAGTTTGGAGCGGGCACGACTTGTTCATCGACTTGGCCGTGTGAGTTGAGCAACGGTTGGGGTACGGGTGGCAAAGGCATACCTCTGGCACTCGGCGCGGTCTTCTTATTCCGGCTGGATTGCCGGCTGGATGATGCAGAGGCTGGATTCTCTGGATGGCTCGCAGGACCTGTGGGAGAACTATGGCAGATGTCAGCATCTATACGGAGGCGTGATACGATAGCGAGCGAGCTGGTCCCGAACATACCCTGGACTCGACATGATTGCGGGTGCTTTGCCCTTTCTGCGGCGCGAAGAAGAAGGGGTGGCTACTTGGGCTGGAGGTGGCTGAGGTTGTGGTGATGCCTGTATCAGACGCTGCCGCTTGGGTCTGCGGGCTGATGAAGGTGACTCAACGGCGGCCTGTGCCGGGCTGGTATTGTTTTTCCGCTTCCGAGTGCTCGGTGCCGGTGTCGGGGTCGGTGGGATGGACGGAGGAAGCGGTGCGGATGAGGGAGCACCGGGAGTCGTGGTTGGGTTCGCAGACGCTGCTGCTTGGCTCGCTGCTTGACGGGCGGACGAGCGGGTGACCCTGGACGACATGAGTAAATATGTGTTCAAATCCTGCCTGTCATGAAGTCGACAGCAGGCAGAGAAGAAATGAATTTAGGAAAATTCGCAGACGAGGGCATCGAATATTTTCGGTGGCAGCCACAACAGAGGTCGCAAATCAAACTCGAAGTGGCCGACTGTGGAAGAGAGAACATTCGTTGTTCCGGGCCTGTGGGGCAGCCGAAGTCGACTCGAGTTCCTTGCATGCGTGACAAGCCCAAGACCGATCACCACGGGAAGAACAGCCAAAAGACGGCAGTGGAGAGGCGCTGTTCCACTCTTGTTTTTGTTCCTCGATTTCACCTTTCAACTTTATGCACTTTCGCACCGATCTCTTAAATGTGTGGTCGGGTCGCAAAAGTGCAGCGGTGTGTGGTTTCGATTGCTCGGCTGGGCACGGCGAAGGCAACTTCCATGGTTCGGAACCCGAGTCGACGGGAAGTAGGTGCAGCAAGGGACCAACAGAAGGGATTTCACGAATGAATGAGCAGCGGGGAGATTTACCTTGCGGAAGGAGAAGGCAGAAAAGAGACAGCTGGCGTGGAAGCAGTCGCGGCGGAAGAAGGGAGTGGAGGGAGAAGGCGCGTTTGGTCGTTATCGAAAGCCGATCTGGACCGCTGTTGTTCGGTGCGTCGTTCTGCCATGGATTACGCCATCGGAAGGCAGGCAGGCGGCGGTTCGGACGGGAGGCGGCGTGGATTGAAGTGCGAATCACTCATGGGCCGACTTGATCGACTGCATATGTTGGGCTATTGGGCTGAAGTTCGTTTGGAAATCGCTCGGGACAGCGGCAGTCTGGCTTCGGGCAGAGATGGTTGGCTGGTGGAGGCTTCAACCATAGCGCGGGTGCGTTGGACGAGCTCCAGACAAGCCGCTGTTCGATGTCAGTGCGTCTGGTTGGCGCCCCCGACCCCAGCATCAGGCCGGCTTCGGCCAAGCATACTACCGCGGCAAGGTTGCATGGGTGGCACGGGCCTCATCCGTAAAGTGTCCGATGCTGACAGAGGAATCGGAGCTTGGAACTTGGAAGATGAAAGAATCAAAAGTGAACAGAGGGAATGCCCGACCCATCAGACGTGATAGCATTATACTCACTGCATATAGGCCATATTGCACGCAACTTTAGCATTAAATATGTGCAACCTTACTAGGTGCTGTACCTAGGTAGAGGTAGGTCTTTTGCTGTTCTTGGACATGCTTGACTATCCTATCACTCACGCCCAAGACCTTGGGAGGTAATATTAGGTATAATTATGTGACTATTTCATTACTTGAATTCTCGAATATTCCTTTTTTTTGGTTTCTTTTTCTTGATTTGCGTTTTGGCTCTATGCCATGTTTCTCCCTTCCAGATCCTGCTCATGTCCTAAGAGTCTTCATTATCTTGATTATCTTGATTTATTAACTAGTTACTTAGTTAGTATTACTTTCACATGTTTCTAAATGCTTGATATATTTGATTCACGTCCCTATACTGTTTGTATCTGTCGTAGTGTTTTTAGCGGACGTTTAAAGGTTCAAATTTTGATTGAAGGCCAAAACTATACAGGTATCGTATCTAGGTAGCTATATAGTTCCATGGAGCACGGTCATCAGAATACCAAAGGACTTAACATATAAAATCTGGTTCAACTAACGATAACTATACGATAAGGAGTTATAAAGATGAACTAGAGAATCAGATAATTAACTACTGTTAACTATAAGAAAGACAAAGGTGTTGAATAAGCTGTGGCTACTGTGGCGTATCCCAGCCACCAGGCCCGTGGGTTCTTGGCAATTAAGGGATTTTACCGGGTCACGAGGCCAACCCATCTTTTGAACCAGACACAGATCTCTGTAACTATCGCCAGATTGACCGCCTTCAATTGAGCTGCCCTGCGTGCGTTAATTGTTGTATTTGCAACCGTGGATATGTGGCTGTTGGACTTCCAACAAAAGGATCCAAGTATCGTAAGATGACTTGAAAGCTTCAGGCTTATCTTAATGAGTATACATTTCCAGTTCATCTAGTTATTCTTGCTGTAATAGTTAAGGTGGATCTAAAAAACGCCGAGGCAGTGAACTCCAACGCCCTTAATATAACATTGCCGTCACTAATCCCTTAGAGAGACACCTACTCATACGTTACTTATCCCCCCACAAACAGCTACAAGCAAAGAAAACGGCAGTAATCGTTTGATCCACTTTAGAATTTGGGGCCTTTGAAACCCCCAAATGCATAGCGCCCCTCAAAATCACCCCGCCACCTAGTCTTTGGGTGCTCAACCGAAAGCTTAGCGGCATGGTTATTGTGACCGGGGTTTATGATGCTCCGGACAATGTGTGCGCCTTCAACCTTGATAGGCCGTGGGTACGCCTCTAAGAATTCTTGCTTAGTGTAGCTTTTCCCGTTAGATTGCAGAAAATCGGTGAGCAGCTTGTTGAGTTCTGGGAAGAAGACAGGACTCTCGTCAGCACAATGTGACAGAATACAATGCAACTTTTTAACTGAAAGTAAGCGGGCTCCCTTTACCTGAGAGTTGCATAGGGGCGTCGGGCTGGAGGGAGAAGACGTCGCTGCGCTCGTGAACGAGGATCAGGCCTTCAGCAAGCTCGGTCCCTTTGGTTTTATCTATGTCAGTACAAGTGGTGTTCCCGCCTTTTAGTCGGACATGCTCTGAAATACCTTGCTCAATCTCATAAATTACCGCATCTTTCTTTTTATACATCCAATGCTTGGTGAGGACGGCGTGTAGCATGGGGGTGTTTGGCCTCATGACGGCGCCATTTGGGCCTGCGGTACTGGGATTAGAAGATGCATGCGTGGCAGGTAGAGCAAAAAGTGATTAAAATCCATTCTTACCTATGTATCTCCCCGCCTCTATTGCTCGAGTCTTTGGGAAGACCATGCCATTCTCGTCCACTCTGATGTCGTAAAGCGCTGACGCGAACTTCCACGGTTGTAGGGCAACATTGGGACCGTCCACGTTGACACGGAAAAGTTTGGTGGGAAAGGATGTGTGAATAACTGGTAGTCTTGTGGTTACTCGGAAGCTCATCTCTCACCTAGGAGTCAGTGAGCTGTGGTGTGTTTGCTTTGCCAAGTCAATAAACTAGGTCCGTACTACTACTACTAAAAAGGATAATCTCGAAAGGAACGTGGGGTCATTTTCTTGAGCCAAGCCATCACAGTTTGGAATAGTGTTACGCACGGTATGATCACGGCTATCTTATCAGCTTAGAGGCCTAATTAGTTGATCTAGAGTGTACGCTGTGTCTCAGAGTAAGAAGATGAAAATCGTTCTTGGTTTGACTTCATATATATATTCAAGCAATTCAAGACAGCACATTGAGAGCAAAAAGATTCATCCCTGCAGTATGTGTACCTGCCTAGTTGAGGCCAATTACTCGGTTGGTTCAGGCCTGACGGAAACCGAGGGCGACCCCTGAGGGCCGACTTCAAGCCATGCGACGGCTTCCGTCGGCACAAGTGACGTCGTTTACCCCGGACCCCAGATCCTCTCTCCCCAGGTGACCTCGCCCTTCCGGCCGTGAGGGACAACATGTTTCCTAGACTTCCCTCAATTGACGGGTAATGGCATGAGATCTTGATCTCTCCCTCCTCACACAACGGCGTCCTCTCCCAGTTCACGTTCGCTACGCTTCTAAAATGAAGAGAATTGGTCTATCCCGCCCTCATGCGCCCCTCTTACGCCATGGGGGAGCTCGGATCTCTGCACCGTTGCTCGGCTCCTCGTCCGCAGCATTCCCAGCTCAACAGCAATTCCAACAACAGAGTAGACAACATGCGAGCTCTCTCTCGCAGCGGCCTGACTCGAAGCATGTCATGTTCCCGGGTGCAGTCAAGTCGGCCTTCAGTAACACGATGCGCTTCGAACAGCCGGCGAGCTACCCGGCGCTGCCGACGTACCGGATCGTCGATCAGCACGGTGTCGTTGTAGACCCAAACTTCGAGCCCGACCTCAGCGATGAGGAGGTGGTCAAGCTCTACCGCGACATGTTGACCGTGTCCATCATGGACCTCATCATGTTCGACGCCCAGCGCCAGGGCCGGCTGAGTTTCTACATGGTGTCGGCCGGCGAGGAGGCCGTGTCGGTGGGGACCGCGTCCGCGCTGACGAAGGAGGATGTCGTCTTTTGCCAATACCGGGAGCAGGGCGTGTTCAAGCAGCGCGGTTTTACACTGGCCGACTTCATGAACCAGCTCTTTGCGAATCACAAGGACCCCGGCAAGGGCAGGAATATGCCAGTGCACTACGGTAGTCGGGAGTTGAACATTGTCAGTTGCCTCGTTTCTGTCCGTACTTGTTAACTTTTTGGGCAATTGCTAACCGTGTTTCAGCATACCATATCTTCGCCTCTTGCGACGCAGCTCCCTCAGGCTTCCGGGGCGGCGTATGCGCTCAAGATTCAGCGGATGCAAGATCATAGCATACCCCCGCGGGTGGTAGCGGCATACTTTGGCGAGGGCGCGGCGAGCGAGGGTGACTTCCACGCCGCCTTGAACATCGCCGCGACGAGGTCCTGCCCGGTCATCTTCGTCTGCCGCAACAACGGGTACGCCATTTCAACGCCGACGCTGGAGCAGTACCGCGGTGACGGCATTGCCAGCCGCGGACTCGGCTATGGAATCGAGACGATCCGCGTGGACGGCAACGACTTCTGGGCGGTTCGCGAGGTGATGAAGAAGGCGCGCGAGATCGCTCTTCAGGACGGCGGCCGACCGGTTTTGATTGAGGCGATGACATACCGCGTCAGCCACCATAGCACGTCAGATGACTCATTTGCGTACCGCGCCCGAGTAGAGGTTGAAGATTGGAAGCGGCGGGACAATCCAATTGCGAGGCTGCGCAAGTGGATGGAGGCCAAGGGCTGCTGGGACGAGAACAAAGAGAAGGAGGCGCGAGAGAGCATCCGGCGGGACGTTCTGAAGGCATTCTCTGAGGCTGAGCGTGAAAAGAAACCGCAAATCAGAACCATGTTCGAGGACGTCTACGAGGAGTTGACGCCGGATCTGCAGCAGCAGATGAAGGAGCTCAAGAGCCTGTTGGAGAGATACCCGGATGAGTATGATCTTGGGCAATTTTTGGGCGGGAAGGAGAGTTTAGATAAATAAGCAAGAACGTGAGCGAGCGAATAATCTGTCTGATGGAAGCGGTCCTCTGGTAGCGCTGCCAGTGCCATACACCTGTTAATTCGTGACCTGGTGACTGGATTGTGCAACAATTTTTCAGGTTTGTTTTAGTTTATTTTAAATAACAACGAAGATTGCATACAGAATATTAGTCGGGATTTCAACGGATTACAACCTAAAATTTGTCATTCTAGTCTCTAGACACCTTCTCGAGACTGTAAAAAACGAAATCAGCAGTCTACTACGCACAGAATGACAAACGAAGGCCGCATTGTCATCGCCGTGCTCTGTGTTTTGAGCATCACTGCACTCCTGGGTGTCCTCGGCATCAAGTACGTTCGGAGCACCGCTCGTGCTCTGATGGAGTCAAAGCAGACCCAAAATACTGAGGAGAGGTAAACAAGGTATGTGTTTGGTTGGTAATGATTGACAGTTTATATCAAAGCCTAGCGATGGTGGTGGTGCGAATTAATCAATAGATGATCCCCCGCGGCTCGACCCCAACCACTGAGTCCCTTGGCGACTCCGCATTCAGGGCTGAGGACCCGCCCTATTGGGTCGACGAGCCACATGCAACAAGGGGAAACAGCCACACCTCCCGCGCCGACCCGATTTTTCGCATCCGAAGTCAAGCGCGCGTGCCCGGACAAGAGCTGATCCCGAAATCCTTCTAGATCTGGCCTCGAATTGAAAGCTGCCCCGGTGCCGTCAACCTGTTCGACATGGCAGCCCGGACAGCTCTCAGAAGGGCGCTCCGTCCCCTACGGAGCGCCATCATACCTTCCGAGCAACAATTACATCTTGCACGACCCTTTTCGACTACCCTCCCGTCCCGCGCCGCGAATCCCTCCTCTTCGTCCTCATCTTCGTCAACCCCCGAATATGCAATCCCCAACCCGGCCAGGCCAACACACTTTGGCTTTGAGACTGTAACAGAAGGCGAGAAGCGGGAGCGGGTGGCCGGCGTCTTCACGAGTGTCGCCGAGTCGTACGATCGCATGAACGATTTGATGTCGTTTGGCTGGCACCGGATATGGAAGTGTGTAGCCCCTTTCTCACCTTGCGTTCGATATTGTTCCAAACAATGAGTTCCGCCTTCTCTAACCATTCGCTACAGAGACCACTTCGTCGCCTCCCTCAATCCCGGCTTCTCCCCTCTTACTAGTGACACGGACCCTCGCGGGCCGCAGCACATCCTCGATATTGCCGGCGGCACGGGCGACATTGCCTTCCGCATGCTGCACACGGCCCACGTCCTCAACGCCAACCCGTCCGTGCGGGTGACCATGTCGGACATCAACCGCGCCATGCTCACTGTGGGCAAGCAGCGCTCGGCAGAGCTGCCGGCGTCGCAGCAGGCGGCCCTCTCGTTCGTCGAGGCTAACGCCGAGGATCTGACCCGCACTCGCCCGCTGCACCCCTACCCGTCCCCTGCGGAGCCAACAACGCACGACGCGCACACCCACAAGCCCGAACAGGCCTTCTTCGATCCAGCCACGGCGACGGGCTCGATCCCGGACGCGAGCGTCGACCTCTACACAGTCGCCTTCGGCATCCGCAACTTCAGTAACATCCCCGCGGCATTGCGCGAGGCGCACCGCGTGCTCAAGCCCGGCGGCGTCTTCGCCTGCCTCGAGTTCTCCAAGGCCGACAAGCACCCCCTCTTCAACAGCCTGTACAAGGAGTGGTCCTTCCGTGCCATTCCCCTTATCGGCCAGCTCGTCGCTGCTGACCGCGACAGCTACCAGTACCTGGTCGAGAGCATCGAGCGGTTCCCCAGCCAGACCGAGTTTCGCGACATGATTGTTGACGCCGGCTTCGTCGTCGCTGGCGAAGGATATGAGGACCTTACGGGCGGTGTGGCCGCTATCCATAAAGGCATGAAGCCCAGGGCTTGATGAGGTGGTTAGAGGGAAAGGATGAGAACGGGGAGGTAATAAAGATATTAAAATAGGGCGGGCCGAAAGGGGAAAGCGAGACGAGTTTGTATGTATATGTACAAGTACAATGCCCGTGTGTACAATATTATGATTAGACTTTGGGCATGCTGCTCATTTTCTTGCCGCAAAAATCGCGGAAACATTTCAAATGCTGACGAAAATAAAACACAACCTGGTTCTGATGCGGCGCGGTAAACCTCATTCAGGGTATTGCTGTAACCATTCGGAGCACTTAGTCAGGTAGCGGGCATGATATGAGCACACAGAGCAGTGTGATGAAGCCCCAGACATTAAATAAGACGCGTCACCACACAAGTACACAATTGTTCTCCAGCGCCTGCAACGAGTATTCACTACCAACTACCATACCACACCTTAGCAGAAGCAGAAGCTACCGCTATTTCGCTGAAGCTGCCGTTATTCCTTCTGCTGTTGGAATTGTAGCGTAGGCAGATGCCGTGAATAGCGTGCCGGAACGGATGAGGGCAAGCGATAAAAAAAAGACAATCAACGACCATCGCATCTCTAAAACTCCGCCACCTTTCCTTTCCCCAAAACGACGCAGGTCCAGAAAAAAAATCAAGCCAGCCACAAGAGACCTATTTCTTCTTTTCCTTCAAAACTACCTCCCTCCGTCGTCGTTGTGTATTATCCCCGAAGCCAAGGCAAAATAAAGCGGCGGGCTCAGTTCACGGAGATCCCGCCACTCTGAAGAGTAAAAAGGAGAAAACAGCAAGATAGGCTGCCCAGTAGCAAGCCAAATATCATCACATCGAAAGGGTGTTGACTGTGACGCTGAGGTAGTCGATGTGAGTTAAGTCAAGTATTGTATTGTGTCATCTTGTGGTTCGATTTGGGTCGGTCTTCGGGAGCGGTGGTGGTAAGACGAAACCACACGAGTTATGTAGGCGAGAAGCAACCGGGCCGCTACCACAGGTCCGTCTAGGGCAGTGCCTCAACTCGAGGCTGAGACGCCTAAGAGTCGGTAGAGGGAGCGGAGCCAGCACTCTCGCCCTTCAGCCCACCCCGCGGGCCCCTGCCCCGTCCGCGCTCACCACCCCGACCACCCCGACCACCACGTCCACCACGGCGTCCAGCGCCTTCGCTGTCGCTAGCACCTCCACCGCCGGCACTGCGGTAGCCGCTTTGCGAGTTACCGCCATCTCTGCCGCCACGGCTGCTGCCCCAGTTACCAGCGCCGCCGCGTGAGAACTGGCGCGGGGGTGGTGAGAAAATCTTCACGAGCGGCTTCGAGCGGTCCTCCTGACCGGGCGCGCGGTTCTTGACTTCATCCGGGAGTCGTTCCATGGCAGCATCCCGATCTTCTGTCGTCTTGAACTGTGCCACCTTGTTGTTGGCGCCCCACCGGTCGATCTTCAGGATTTTGGCCTTGTCCTCCTCGGTAAATAAGTCGCGGACTTGCTCATCGCTTTGAGCGTTCATGACGAAGAGTCCTATAATATTTTCTGCCGGGTTCTTCGGCGCCGAGGTCGGAGCTGATTCAGACGAACCCGCAGCACCGTTGGCGGCAGCCGAGGTCGCCTTCTCCTCCTTCGGTGTCGGAGAAGCAGCAGACCCTGGTTGAGGGGTGGCTGGCTTACTCTGGACCGGAGCGGGCGTCGGCGCGGAGGGTTTCGGTTGCTGCGCGGGAGTGGCGGCCTTTGGCTGAGCTGTGGATGTAGCTGCAGGCGGTGCAGAAGGACCTGTGTGGCCGACTGGGCTAGCACCGGCGCCTGAGGCGACAGGCGCGGGCTGCACACCTGGCTGTTGCTTGGCTCCACGGTGCGAGAAGTTGAATCCCTGGGCCCGCATCTCGGTACCGATCCGACCATCCTGGATCTCCAGGACAAGCCAGCCAAAGGCAGCATCCGCGAGGTTAAAGTTCCACATGTTCTTGAAGGCGCTCTCGTCCACCTGGCCGAGAGCCGCCGCCGACTGACCGGCAGGTGCCCCCCCGAACGGGTTTCCGCCCGCTGCAGTCGAAGGCATTTTCTCCACGACGGCCAACGCATTCTTAAGCAAGGTCTGTTGGGCCTCGACCTGGCTGATAGCCGGCTCGACTTCACCCTTGACTGTTTCCCACACATCGTTGAAGGACGCCTTGGAGGCTGCCAGCTTGCCGCGGTAATGGTCCAGCGTGGGGTTGACACTAAACTCGTTGTACGAGCTTCCGTACCTAAAGTGCAGGCCAGCCGAGATTGAGAAGTCCGCCTTGAGGGTTACCGAGAGTTGATTCAGGATGCCCTCGCGAGCCGGGGATGCGTGCGTGATGAAGATGCGCGTCTCGGTGGGATCGTAGACGCGGTTGGCTGTGTCGACGAGCTCGCCCATTTGCAACAACGTTGTCCACATGGTTCCCTGGCCACCAGCAATCGTTGTCCGACCCTCGCCATTGTCAAAGAGCTTGTGCATGACCACCGCGCCACCCAAGCCGAGCAATCGGAGCTTCACACCGCCAATCTCGAGCAGCATAGACTGCGCCTCATCGATGATGTATAGGTTGGGGACCTTGTATTCCTTTGATCGGAACTTCTCCAGCACCCGCACATCCTCGCAAGCACCCCACACCGTGTAGACCGGTACCTCCAGTTTCAGCTCGCCGCTGATGAGCTGCGGAAGCTCTGAGAGCGGGAGTTCGCTTGCGGGGAATCGCGATTTGACCGTACCCTGGACGCCTTGTGCGATAGCCTTCTTGGTGGCTTCCGAAATCAAGGGGGAGTACTGCGCAACATGCTTCAAGGTCCTGGTTTCGACGAACGTCAGCATGCCTCATAAACAGGGCTTGAGGCAGACGTACTTTTCGGCAATGCGTTCAAGAGATGTCTCATCGTAAAAGCCAAAATCGCCAGTGTGGATGATGTAGTCGGCGCGGGCCGAGCGAGCAAGCTCGTTGAGGGAGCGCAAGTTGCCTGTATTGTCCTTGTCAGCAAACCAAAGCAGTGCAAAGACTATTGCCAGGTAGTTTCGAACCTCGCACGTCTGCAATGCAAAGAACTCTAATGGGACCGGTTTGGATGATGCGGCCTTGGTTTGGAAGAAGAGGAGTGGCTCCAGGGACCGGAGCGGTCTGATGAGGAGGCGCCGCGCCGTTAGGCATGTAGCCCTGGTTGTAGGGGTTCTGACGAGGTTGCTAAAGAAGCATTATCAGCGTCAGCGGTCTGGATATTTTTGTACATTCCACCGTTAAACATCTGCCAGACAGAGCAGCTCAGCTTCAAGCGAAGTCTCCCAGCTAAAAGTGACGAGGCTGAAAGATACGAAGTCGCCATGGAGACGGGCCGGTATAGCCGAAGGAGGTCGAAGAGGGATGAAACTTACAGAGGCCATTCCGCAAGTCACTTGTAGGCGAATCGCGGCGAGGTGGGCTGTGAGGTCGAAGGAAAGGGAAGATGTTGTTTGTTGTCTGGGATGACGGGCAAACGCTAAGAATCGAGGCGCGACCGATGTTCGCAAATCAACCGAAGCTAGCGCGACCAACGCGGGTATCAAAGGAAAGAGAAAGCGCCCGTAAGGCAACGGCAAATAGTACAAATCGCGCAGTAGGCGAGTATCGTCGAGGTGGGAGGGAGGTGGTGGTGATTATGCTCGTCAAGGATGAAGTTTTTCGAAAAAGTTGCCCAGCGCTACTACGAACCTGTGAATGGCTGAGAACTGAAGCGCAACTTGCTGCTGCTGCAGCTGCGAGTGCGTGGCCAGGGGGAGGTCCCGTTCAGTCGGCCCGTTTCGGTTTAGCGCATCAAATTGCAACCCCACTGCAGGCGGGGAGTTAGCACCGGCGAACGCAGAAACAGCAAGAGTTTAAAAGCGTTGGTCGACTTCTGGGCGTGAATCAACACTTAAAGCCAACATTTTCAGCTAAGTCGCGATGACCCGTCGACAATGCGAACGTCTACGGTGAACAGAACCAGTGTCAACTACCTACTTTCGCGTTCGTATCAATGGGCTCGCTGGGCGTTCATTAGAAACAACGCATGAAAGTGGTGCAAGACCTCTCATGTACTTTGTCTTCTCGTCTCGTTGCTTCAAGGTTGGACGTTTGTATTTTGCTTTTAATAATTTGTACAAAGATAGGCCTACGGCACAGCGCCAGCATCAAGCGACTGCTAGGACCGCAGTTCAAACATGCTGAATCAATCACGTCTCTATACACTACTTGGGTCGCGTGCATCCAATACCGATACCCGCTCGATTTCGCCCGCACATAGGCTTGGATATATACCTACGCAACTAATTCGTACCCGAGGTGAATACTGTTGAGCGACCTTCCACCTACAAAAGCAAGCGGCCGACTCATCACCATTGATCCATTTCAAAACCCCATTCCCTCCGCCCAATTCAACCCATCCATGCCAGGCTATGCTTGAAACAATACAGATATAAACCGCACAAGAGGAAAAGGTATAAAAATCCATGCGTCCCGAATGCGCTTATTTCAGCCCCACCAAGAGATACATGGTCGAATGCTCGCTTCGTTCGTGCATCGCCCGATATAGTGTCTCGCTGCGCATGCCGTACTGTAATGCAATGCTCTTTAAAAACCCCACCCTTTCTTCTCCGCTCCCGACGGCAAGAAGAGCCATAATCCCTAGAGTCAGAAATCCGTAACGTTCAAACAGGGCACGACCCGCACGTGGCTGCACGGCTGCTCTCGCTGTCCACCGACAAACACGAGGCGGTAAACTCGCACGCCGACGGCGGAGGCAATTGTGGGAGCTGCGGTGCTTGTAGGGGCGATGCAGCCGACACCGGCGATGGCAGAGCTTGCGGTCCCAGTATGCTAGCCCAAACACGCAAGCGCTTGTAGAAAGACGGCCGGCGCCCTGCCATTACCCGGTCCTTGTCTTGTTCCGTCGGGAAAGAAGCACATCGCTTCGGCTCGGGCGCTATGCTCACTGCAGCATCGTTGCCCACCTCAGACCTGTGAGCGTCCTTGCCGACTTGCGTGGGACCAGGGTGGTTCTACCACATATCGCCGTTGTCGTCATCGTCGTGCCGCTTGTTGTTGCTTTGCCCATAGTAGTAACTGTTCTGCTGGCTGCTGCCACTGCCTTGGCGGGCATGTCCCTGGCTGTGCCCTTGCGCTTGTCCATGGGCATCCCAATCCTCGCCATTTTGCTGGTAATTGCCATGGTCGTAGTCGTAAATCTGGGAATCATCTACGTAGTCCTGCTGGATCGGTGCGTCACCGTACTGGTTTCCGGACTAGAATTGCGGTCAGTGGGTCTCGGGGAAACTTTGCGATGAGAAACTTACCCGATGATATTCAAAGTCGAAGTTCCCATCCTGAGCAGCTTGTTGCGCCATCTGTTGCTCCATCTGCAGCTGGGCCTCCTCGGCCTCACGGCGTTTCCGTTCCTCCTCCTGTCTCTTCTGTTGCGGCGAGACGGGGATTTGGAGCTGCGGGTGCATGGCCTGCACCTTGGCAAGGTACGAGTACATGAAATTGCTGAGAAGCACCTGGCTGTGCAGTGGCCGCCGCGGGTTGGCAAGCTTGATGTGAGCCATCCGATAGATAGCCCTCTCCTCAATGATCGGGAAGCGAGTCCAGGGGTAGTCGATATCCGGTCGGAGCGGTCGCGGCGGCGGCTCAGGTGTAAGTGGACGGTGCTCTTTCTTCTTGTGACTCGAATCCCTGTCACCCTTTTTCTTCGAGCCTCCGAACAAGCCGCCGAAGAAGCCTTCCTTCTCTTTCTTACCCTCATTCGATTTGCGGTTTGTCTCTCTCTTCCGTTCCTCCTGAGGTAGACCCTCAATGCTATCCCGGTCCAAACGGAGACTCTCGCGGCCCTTGGCGACGTTGTCGATCGAACTTTGAAGAACGTCCATTCGAGCGTGATCATGGCTCTTGTCACCAGTCTTGGCCTTCGCCTTCCGGGCTTGCTCTTCCCGTTCCCTTTCCCGCTCCCGCTCCCGCTCCCTCTCACGCTCACGCTCACGCTCACGCTCCTTCTCCTTTTCCTTTTCCCGCTTTTTCTTCTCCTTATCATCGCTCTTGAACCACTTCCAGCTTGAGGTCGATTTAGAAGAGACGACACTCTCGTTATCATCCTTCTCCTTGCTCTTCCTGTCAAACTTTTTCTCAATGCTATCAAACGTGGGAATGAATGTCAGGCTGCTGGTAGTTGTGGTGCTGCTTCCAGGCAATGCGTGGGGCTGGTTGATTTCGCCCAAAGAATTCTGGGCTGACGAGCTCTGCTCTTTCACGCTATTTGACCTTGAAGCGGAAACCGATACGGAAGATTTCGTAAGTCCAGGGCGTTTGCTTGAGCGTGCCGGGGGATCCAGAGGGGCCTGTTCGAGAGGGTTCTGCGATGACGCCTTTTGTGAAGAAGACCTCTCAGGAAGCGTCTGACTCGGTTGCACATTATCCTCCGCCGGCGGCGTTTCAATAATCTGAGGCACTGGGAGAGCGGCTGAGCGTACTGCTGACGTTGAGGAGGAGCGGACGGGGAACGCCTGCGTCTTTGGCGGCGAAGTGGGTGTAGCGGGGCTCGCATCCTCTTCCTTGGCCGGCTCATCTGACGTCGTCGTGGGTGATGAAGGAGACGCTGGGGCGTCCCTCGAAAAGTTCTGCTGCCTGCGCACAGTCCGAGTCGGGCGCGAGTAATTCTCGGTGATGGGCTCAGATTGGACCCTGGTAAGGGGTTTTCCTACGGAGGGATCTAACGCCGGGATGGGCGGTGCTTCTTCCTTTGTCTCGTTCCCGGACTGTCTCGCTGCGAGGCGTTTCGAGAACGGCGCGCGGTCGCCGTAACGCTGACTCCCTCCCTTTCGGTAGGTCGTCTTGGTCGACCGTCGTAGACCCATGCCCGGGGCCATGGGAAGAATCGGGCTGTCGGTCTCGCCGCTTTCCTGCCTCGTCTCCTGCGCCAGCTTTTGCACGGCTTTGGTCGGGTCATTGACGAGCTCAGACAGGCTGAGCTCAGCAGAGTGCTCATGGAGGGACTTCTGTCGAGCAAGCGCTTCCGCTCCGTCACTATGCCCTTCCCCGTTTTCGCTATTGGTGTTCACTTGCCGAGAGAGCATGGACTTTTTCCGTTTCAAGCTGCCCGAGTTATTGCGCTCCAACCCGTCAACGGAGAGAAGCGACTCGCCCGACCTCCGTTTTATCGTCTGCACTCGCTTCTCGAGAAAATTCTTGAAGGCCGTCGGTTCAAGTTCGGGGTGGACCCTAGCCGGAACCCAGAGCAGCCGGGACGGGTCCCCCTCATCGTCATCGCCGGTGGGTGCTATCGAGGGCATTTCCATCAATGACACGCCGGAAAACTGGAGAAGGTCGGGGTCCGTGGTATTTCCGACATCCATCGACATGCGTCGTAGCGCTTGCAGGTTGCTAAGTTCCTGCGCAATGTCGCTGGCATTATCCATGCCGCTCAGTGGGAACTGCGAAGCCTCGGCATTTTGGACGTCCCGCAAGGACGGGTTCGGCGACAGCTGTGAAATGGGAGACTTGGGACGGTCGCCCAAGCTGCCCCGTTCGGTAGACAACCTAGCAGGAAATGTCTGCGACTTCCGAAGGCCGCCGCCATTAATGCCGTGAGAGTCCGGAGGTGCTAGATGTGTGGAGGCGGTCGTCTGGTCGGAAGTGGTGCGCACAAGCCGCAACCGGTCGCCGGCCGGCTGGTCCAGCTCCAGAGCCTTGTCCAAGCGCTCACCCCCGTACTTAGCAGCTATGAAACTCAGCGGCCGGTTATCCTCGGCGCCCGAGTCCTCATCGTCCCCGTACATTGTCCCTATCGTCTCGGTAACGTGGTGGCTCGGGTCGGATATCGACAGTTGGCTGGCGTGACCGCGTCGGCTCGAAAAGCTGCCACCCACATCTCGAAGTCGAGTCGAGGTCTGGGAAGGAGACAGAGGTTAGTCGACCGTCGCACAACAGTTCCCTGGTCCACCGGGACCCATAATTCTTATCCATGCAAAACAAGCCGCCGTTCCGGAGCCCTGGACTCCTTGTCGAAGCGAAGGTGCAATTGGGACCGAGCACCAAACGCATCATCCTAGCAATGAGAGCAAGGTACTGATAGGGGCATGACGCACCATCATCGAGAATCGCGTGTTGGGCCTCGGAGAGGCTATAACCGAAGATGAGCGCCCTGGGGTGCTTTGGCGGCAAGAGGTGAACAGCAGGCAAAACCGTGTCGTGTGTTTATCATCGGCGAAGAGGAGGGGCGCAATGTGAGGGTCGGATCAAGTGCTTTGTCGCGCTGGCGGCGAATAAGAGGGATGGGCGCCCTGTCACAGTCGGGGGTCTCGGCGAAACCGGTCACGGCGAGTGTCAACAGGCGCAAGGCGGGTGGGAGGTAGTAGCGGAGCAACTGTCGCACTGTCGATCTACTTGGCCATGAAGGAGAACGAGTGGGTGCGGGGACGCGGTTCGTTCGGGGTTACCGTGTCGATGGCGTTGGGGATGCTCGCTGCGACGGATCGTTGCGGTCGATGAGCTACCTTTAGGACGATAATATAGAGTAGGCGATGGTGAGCCGCCAGTGCTGCTATCCTACTCCGGAATGCAGCGGTGTGGGATGCAGATGTGCTCGCAATGGCGTAGGTCGAGTTCTTTGCACTGATCCGGGCAGAGGCACAGGCACGGATTGCCAGGATGGCGTTCTTCTCCTGTTTGGAAACGGCAAAAATCAGTCCCGCTAGGGGGCTGCCCTGTCGGAGTTCGGGTGGTTGAGATCAGGCGTATCCCCCTGGGCCCCTAGCACGTCTGGATGCGTTAGCGAAGCCGCCACAGGGCCTCCATCACGTGTGCAGGGGTCCAAGGTGCTCAATTTGGCGGCCAAGATCCACTTATCTGAACCTCCCGTTGCACCTGCTCCGCCAGAGTGTTTCCTTCCATTCACACCGGCGGTAATTGATATTTTATGGAATGAGAAGCATAAGGGACTAGTAGTAGACGGCAAGTGCAGAGGCTGTCAAAGCGAAAGGAAAAGGCGAGCACGTCATTTGTTTCACAGCACTTTGTCCGAAGTGTTCATCCCATACAAGCTTTTTACCCTCGCTAGTTTTTCCAGTTTTTGGCTGTCTTTGAACGGCAACCAGGACAAAGACATGCAACGACTGGCTGACATGGCGTACCTGGGTTTCGTTCAGTACCTACTACTCAGTATGCCTATAAAACCAACCCAAAGCTGCCCATTCTCCAAAGTTTTGTTTTTGCTAATCTTTTGATCTCTGGGTCTGTTTCAAATCAGTGATGACAAACCGGGCTATTGAGGCTGGACCCGTGTGATCATCACCGGTTGTGTTCATCGTGCCAATCTGGGACTCCCACCGTTGAGAGGGATCTGAGCCACTGGTTGAAGCCGGGCCCACTCTTTTATTTCGGGGAATTCAGAAGAGACATACATACCCTTGCTGAATCAGAACTAGTCTTGATTTCCTCAGATAATCGCAGCTTATATCTGCGAATATGTTTGACGCGGCTCATTCCCGCCTCGATGTCTCTAGTTGTCGGGGTAGATGAATTATGATTGCAAGCGCGCATGATGCACCCAGTCCGACAATGACCACCAATAAAAGCGGAGTACATCCAACGAGCGTTATGATAACCGCTGTCATAGTTGCAATGGAGGGCATGGCAGGTCTAGGGTATCTGTTTCGATCAACCCTTCGTCCTCGCTCAAGATCGTACGCAGGATGAAGGTCCAGTCCATTTACATTGTCGCAAGCGGCCATTAGCACTTTTTTTCTAGCAGGTTTTGAACCACTTTATCGTGCGGTCCCACGAGGCGGCCAGCTCGCAGAGCTCTTGCCAGAATTCTATTACGCGTTAAATGCATAGTTATTTCTCAATACGTTATTTATGACTTTCTCTCTCAGCCATCCATCCATCTTCTAAAAGCGCCCCGCATTCACTTTACGCTCTCTGCTTCATACCCTCT
The DNA here is from genome assembly GCA_033296725.1 of Corynascus novoguineensis. Taxonomy (NCBI): domain Eukaryota; kingdom Fungi; phylum Ascomycota; class Sordariomycetes; order Sordariales; family Chaetomiaceae; genus Corynascus; species Corynascus novoguineensis. The sequence goes on along the minus strand of MU857690.1, from coordinate 90,336 downwards.
GCAACGACATCAACCCATGCAGCGGGCCTCCTCCTCCTGTCAGCCCCAACTTCCTCCAGTAGCCGCCCGAACCTCAACAGCTGCTCCTCGGCGCACCACTCCCCGGTAGCCATCAGCCCCACCGGCACATCGGCCGTCCCCTTCCTGCCGGGCACGAACCCGGCGGGCACGCTCAGGCTGGGGAGTCCGCAGAAGTTGGCCAACCACACGTACTCCATGCTCTCCATGGTGCGGTCGCCATCGTTGACGCCCCAACGTAGCTCGGCCGCGGGGTCCAGGATCGGCATGCCTTCGCATGCCGTTGTCGGCGTGATGATAATCAGTCCCGGGTGCTCAGCCCAGAGCCACGCAAGGTGCTGCATCAGCAAACGGCGCAGTTTCTGCGCCAGCATGTAGTCCGTTGCCGGTGTGGCGCGTCCCAGCGCGAGAAGGACACGGTTGGCCGGCGTGAGCCGCCTCGTCGCCGCACCAGCGGGGAGCAGCGTCGCTGCGTCCGTGAGAACCGTCAGGGCGTGGGCGAGCTGGCCCTCGCGCAGGAAAGGGATCTCGACAGGCACCGTGGTGTAGCCGTGCGATGCGACCAGCTTGCGGACAAGGCTGTTGCAGAGGGCTTGGATGGCCGGTGTAGCGCGGTCCATCCAGGCCGAGGGGATGCCAAGGAGTTTGGGGTCGTCGGGGCTCGGGAGCCGGAGGGATAACGGGGTGGGAAGCGGGGGGAAAGGGGAGGATGGATGCGGCTCCGAGATGACGGAGAAGACGGTCGCGAGGGAGTCCATGTCGGATGCGATGGGCCCCAGGCAGGCGCAGGTTATGCAGTGATTCGGCCCCGGGCGGAAGGAAAGGCGGCCGTGAGTGGGCTTGATGCCGAAGACGCCACAAAGACTGGATGGAATTCGGATGCTGCCTCCGCCGTCGCTGCCGAGGCCGATGGGGATAAGCCCCGCGCTGACGGCATAAGCAGTGCCCGAAGAGGAGCCGCCTGTGTAGTAATTGGGGTTGTGCGGGTTGCGCGGGGTGCCGTAGAAAGGATTGTTGCCGGTAGTGTCCAGTCCGAACTCGTGCATCGAGAGCTTACCGAGGTTGACAGCGCCCGCAGCTTCGAGTTTTTGCGCACACCAAGAGGTGCCAGAGTCGTCGGGGCAGCGGTAAGTGTTGCGCGAACCGAGACAGGTGCGGTAACCCTCCACGTCATACTCGTCCTTGACCGCCGTAGGCACGCCGTCCAACGGCCCGAGTGAGCGGCCCTCTTTGTAACGCTGGGTGGATGCTTTCGCTGCCGCGAGGACCTTGTCGACTCGGGTCTCGAAGAATGCCTTCGAGTGCTCCGTTGGGTTCGGGATGTCTCGCCGAATCAAGGGTAGCAACGCTTCGGCCACGTCGGTTGGCGTCAGTGTCCCCGAGAGATAGAGTTTACGGTAGTCTGCCACTGAATAGTACTGAGCCTTGGGAAAGACAACCGATGGGGTGCATTCTTCCTCCTCGCCCGCCCCATTCGCCGCCGAACCTTCGTTGGTGTTGCTGCTCTTCACTGCCCCCGGGAGCGGTACGATTTGAGGTTCAAACCAAGGCTCGTAATCCTCAACGAAGGGAATGATGTTCCTCAACGAATTAAACCCAGTATTGTGCCAGATCATCTCGCGCAGAAAGCGGAACCACTCCATGCTGGACTCGTTAGCTGGACAGTTTTACCCACGCTCCCCGAATTTTAATGCTGAATCCCTACAGATACGCCGCGGCAACGAGGACAACGCCTCTGAGAGGAGGATTTTTCTTCCTTTCATTTTTGTATGGCACATTGGGGCTATAGCAAAGTCAGTGAACCAAGACAACGGATATTGTAAGTGGGAGTACTGAGTAACTGCTGAGACGCACCCTTGGAAAGGCTCGGGCCCGTTGAGGAATTTCTGAACGTGCATAACGAACGCTATGGTGATCCCAGTGTTCTAAACGGTGTTGAGTGAGTGTAAATAAAGGCCCCGGAAAAGATGGCGGCTGGGAATAAAGACGAGGCGCAATACTATGAACCGAGGCACAAAAGCTCATAAAGCAGGTTTGGGCTGGATTTGACTATGGCTACCACGATTGGCAAGCCCCGTCATCCGAGTGGTCGCTGGAGCCGGGAACGACAAGTGTGGGAAGTGTTCCCGTTGACCCTGGTCGGAGGATCCGCGGCATCCGAATCGAGTCGTCCATCATTTGAAACAAGGAACACTAATTTCTATCCTGGCGCAGCTTTTCGCAGTTCTGTTTCGCTTTGTAGTACAGGTGGAACCCAGGTAGGAGACATGATCGCCTGCCTTTTTTATCATAACTAGGACGATCCACTAACGCTGAATTTGCTGATAACACACTGGTCGCTTCACTTAGGAAAAAGCAAGGTAAATTTGGGAGCTGCTCATCCGCGCCTTCGCTTTCAAAATGACAGGCGAAATAAAATGGAAGGAATGGTTATCCAGATCACTGAGCATGGAGAGGTTGCACAAAAAGACTCCCCTGCCGCCGGTGGCTCGCGAACGGCAAGATGCTGCATCCTCGGCCATTCAACATGCGGCTGGCCGTTTGCACTGCTGTAGCAGACTGGCGAAAGTTAAGGTAGTGGGAATAATTACTCGAGGGTTTCGAAGTTCGGCTTCTTGCATCTGACTCCGCCAACATGGCCCGCGCGCCAACGCCGCCAAACAGCCGAGAACCAATTACTCCCCACCCAAAACTGACCAGAACCAACATTTGTTCCCAACCATCACCATGTCGCTTTGTGTCAATGATATTGTCGCATATGGCTCTTTTGCTGACACAAATCGTGTAATTTTGCTTGGTTCAAAGAAAGGAAAATTTGGCCGGGGATGAATGGTCTCCGCCCGGCTGATGACGCTGACGGGGACGTCGCTGACCAAAACCGAAAGAAGCTTCTTGTGCGTTTTTCAGTGCCTAGTCTGGCGATTACCCTTTTTCTTTTCTTTTCTTTTTTTTTTTCAAGACTTGCGAGGGGTTTTTACAGCAGTCGCTGTTCGCTACTCGCAAGCCCCGCCAAATTATTCCGCCTGCCAGAGACGGCAATTTGATACTGACCGTTGCTTGCAGGCGGAATTTGGATCAGTTTTGGAAGAATCTCTGATTCTCTCCATATCCAACGACCGGGATCTTGTGGAAGATTACGAGGAAATTAGAGGTATTTTGGGCCAACTAGCTGAACCAGCTCGCGCTGAAGCAGCGAGTGGTTTCGACCCTTCGGGCCTGGGAAGCGCGGCGGAGATTGAGGGGCTCCTCCTTGATGAAACGACCACCAGTGGCAACGGAGTTGACTCACCAGCCGAGTATGCCACTACCATCTCGGATTATTCGGACCGCTCCGAAAATCAGAGACTTACCGAGCAGACCGATCTGAGTGATGATGAAAAGCTGCAGGAACTGAGATTGGTTTTTGAAGGCCGATGGAGGGATCACACACTCAAACTCATCCTCAAGAGGAATGACGGCAATCTCGAACGCGCGTTTGATGAATTACTCAACCGCCAGTATCTCGAGGAGGAAGGTTGTCTTTCCAAGGGTATTGATGGCTTCTTTGCCCCGGATACCGCTGGGAGGCCTTCTAACAGCGTAGCTGGCCGTACGCACAAAGGAAACGGCAAGAACAAGAAGAAAGTGGTGGCAATCAAGTATAACGCTGTGTCGCCAACCGTTGACGACAGGGAACTCGAGGGCGTCAAGGATTTTGTCACTTCGACAAATTCCAAAAGTGCACGTACATCGCGTGCTCCCCTAACGCAACAGCTTGCCTCCCTTCCAGCATTGACCCGGCCACTACAGCCATCAGCGCTGTCTTTGCCACCCCCAACCGACTTTGGTGCTTCCAGCCTACGCGCCGCCGCGGCGCTCCGCCGAATGGGCCCTCTGGGCCGACAAGGCGCCGTCGTCTACACCGACCGCGCTAGGGAGGAGAGGAGCTTGTCCGTGGCTCATACTTCCCTGGCAGCCGAGGCACACGTCGCCCAGCAGAGCACCGCGACCGTGCTCGACCTCCACGGGGTCTTCGTTATGGACGGAGTGCGCATCGCCAAACAACGGGTGTGGGCCTGGTGGAACAATCTCGGAGAGGACCGCAAGACGGTGGCGAAGCGCGAGGGCTTCACCGTCGTTACTGGCGTAGGGAAGCATAGCGCTGGAGGGGTCTCCCGGCTGCGGCAGGCGGTTGGGGCGTACCTGAGGAATGATGGGTGGCGGGTGGAGACGCTGACAGGCAGCTTCTATGTCACGGGGAGGGTTTGAGGATCGGGGCGCGTACGCTTGTGCGTATAGGAGGGGTTGGGCCCCGTGGTATTCCCGGTGAATGGAGCGAGTTTGGCCCACGCTAGGGCTTTGTTTCGGCTGGCGTGTGGTGAATTGGGATACGGGTGGTGGTGATGATGGCTGGATTTAGAAGGGACTTAGAAGGACTGATGAAGGATCGATGAAGGATACCCATTTGTATGGATGCGATTTGCCTGGCAACCGTACAGAGTAGATTTAACTTAAATGACTGGAACAACCACACTGGGTCCTGCCGTGAAACAAATCCGATTGATTAATAGGAGTGGTGTGGCCTGCTGAAGGTAGAACAATCCCAGAATTCACCAAACACTGGAGGGGGCACGTAGTACGCAGTACGGGTACACCCGTAACAGCCACACAACTTGTTTCACATCTCACTACATTCCCGTTGTTCCATGCACTCGGGTCATGTAGTTTGATGTACACTACTGACTACGAAGTACTTTCGTACAAACAACTTCCCTCTTACTCGGCCTGGGCCGGCCAAAGGCCGAAACAAGACATGCCGCTCCTTGCAGGGGGTTAAAGCTCCGACCCAAGCGTACCTAGCCACCAAACGGGACCACTCCAGGAACAGGAACGGGGGGCCAGCGACCCCCAGGCAGACCCACCAATCAAGGTCGATCTGTGCGCCCGCCTGCGACCCGCATGACGCATGACGGCATGATAGCGCACCAGGCAGGGCGGCTGATCCGTGGTCGTCGCCTCAGGTCAAGACACAGCTTTGGGCAGCTCCCAACATCCTCATCATCCACACCGCAAGAGCTCAATTGTCACGATATCCGCATCCAGCTTACAGCCGGCACGAGGGACATTGACCTCGCACTACGAAGTAAATATCGAATATTCCCGCTCGGTCGTGCCGCCGAGCGGCTAATCAACGACCATGACAAAGTTGACGGGACTCGTCGCATCGGGCGGGCTCCTGTTGACAACACTCAGTTCCGTCGCCGCCGACATTTATACCCCGAAACACGAGGCCGGTCGCTGTGCGATTCGAGGGCATTGCGGCTCCAAAAGCTTCTTCGGCAGCCAGCTGCCCTGCGTCGACAATGGGCTCGCCGAGGAGCCGGATGCGAAGCTGCGTGAGCAGCTCACAGAGCTCTGCGGACCGAAATGGGCTCAGGGCCCCGTCTGCTGCAATGCCGAGCAGGTCGACGCGCTCAAGTCGAATCTCCAGACGGCAAACCAGATAATATCGACATGCCCTGCGTGCAAGGATAACTTTTATAATATGTTCTGCACTTTTACCTGCTCGCCCGACCAGTCCCTCTTCGTCAACGTGACCAAAACGATGGAAAAGAACGGGAAGACGCTGGTGCGGGAGCTGGACCAGCTGATTTCGGAGGAATACGGCACGGGATTCTACAACAGCTGCAAGGACGTCAAGTTTGGGCCGACAAACTCGAGAGCCATGGACCTGATTGGAGGCGGCGCCAAAGACTACACACAGTTGCTCAAGTTCCTCGGTCAGGAGCGGTTTGGTGGCTCGCCCTTCCAGATCAACTTCCCAACAAGCTACCCCGAAAAGAGCATGGGCCCGCTGAAGATGACGCCCAAAAAGTGCAACGACGAAGACCCCAGCTTTCGGTGCGCTTGCATTGACTGTCCGCAAGTTTGCCCCAAACTTCCGGCCGTCAAAGAAGCGGGGTCATGCCATGTTGGGGCGTTGCCATGCCTATCGTTCGCGTCTATTCTTACATACAGTGTGCTACTCTTTGCGTGCCTCGCCGCTGTGGTCGGCCGCGTTGTATGGAGCAGACACGCCAAGCGGAGGAGCGAGCGGTTGAGATTGCTCACGGACGCAGCACCCAGCGACGATGAGGATGAAGGGGACCTGACAGAAAATGGCGCCATGTTTGACCGGCCGCAGAGCACATATATTGTTAACACTTGGTGTGATGCAGCTTTTTCGCGGTTAGGACATATGGCGGCCCGCTTCCCTGCTCTGACCATCGGGGCGAGCACGCTCGTCGTGCTTTTGCTCAGTCTCGGCTGGTTCCAATTCGAGATTGAGAAGGATCCGGCTCGCTTGTGGGTGAGCCCCACGTCCGAGGCGGCGCAAGAGAAGGCTTTCTTTGACGAAAACTTTGGGCCATTCTACCGCACTGAGAAGATTTTCTTGGTGAACGACCTCAATGCTTCGGCACCTGGCCCGGTTCTGAGTTACGACACGCTCCTCTGGTGGATTGACGTGGAATCGAGCATCCGGAACCTCAGGGGTAGCAGGTACGGGAGTACACTCCAGGATCTCTGTCTCAAACCTACCGGTGACGCATGCGTCGTTCAATCCGTTGCCGCCTACTTTCACAATGACCCCGAGGAGGTGGACCGCCATGGTTGGAAGGCCAAGCTGAGGGAGTGCGCCGATTCGCCGGTGGGGTGCCGTCCGGAGTATGGGCAGCCGTTGGAGCCGAATATGATCCTTGGAGGTTACTCGGAGTCTGGCGACCCCTCGGACGCGACGGCCATGACGGTAACTTGGGTTCTGAACAACTATCCCGAGGGTTCATCCGAGGCAGCCCGCGCAATGGACTGGGAAGAGGCGATGAAGGACCGATTGCTGGCACTCCAGGACGAAGCCAGGGAGCGAAATCTCCGAGTCTCATTTTCAACCGAGATCAGCCTGGAGGAGGAGCTTAACAAGTCCACCAACACGGACGCCAAGATCATTGTCATCAGCTACATCATGATGTTCCTCTATGCGTCCATCGCGCTCGGATCTACAACACTGTCGTTCCGGGATCTGCTCCGCAACCCTGCCATCTCACTCGTGGAATCCAAGTTTACCCTCGGCGTGGTGGGCATAGTCATTGTTCTCATGTCCATCACGGCCTCCATCGGTTTATTCTCTTGGGTTGGACTCAAGGCTACGCTCATCATCGTCGACGTCATTCCCTTCATTGTACTGGCCGTCGGCGTCGACAATATCTTCCTGATTGTTCATGAGTTCGAGCGGATAAACATCAGCCATCCCGACGACGTGGTCGAGGTTCGAATCTCCCGAGCTCTTGGCCGCATGGGCCCGTCGATTCTCTTCTCCGCTATTACGGAGACCATCTGTTTTGCGCTGGGCGCATTTGTCGGCATGCCAGCTGTGCGCAATTTCGCAATCTACGCGGCTGGAGCGGTGTTTATCAATGCCGTGCTTCAAGTTACCATGTTTGTCTCTGTTCTCACGCTCAATCAAATCAGGGTTGAGGACTCTCGGGCGGACTGCTTTCCGTGCGTGCAAGTCAAGTCGGCGAGGATACACCTGAATGGGAACGGCGGAACGAACGGCACTAGGTACTATGAGGTGCCTGCAGAGAGCATGCTGCAGCAGTTCATCCGCAAAACGTACGCGCCGAGGCTGCTGGGTAAGAGAACCAAGGCGGCCATCATCGCCGTCTTTCTCGGTATATTTGCGGTTGCCGTGGCGCTATTGCCCGAGGTCAAGCTTGGACTGGATCAGCGTGTTGCTATCCCTGACGACTCCTACCTTATCCCATATTTCAACGATCTCTACGATTACTTTGACTCCGGCCCGCCCGTTTATTTCGTCACGCGGGAGTTCAACGCCACAGAGAGGGAGCAGCAGCAGAAAATCTGCTCTCGTTTCACCACCTGCCAGCAGCTTTCCCTCACCAATATTCTCGAGCAGGAACGGAAGCGCGAGGAGGTCTCCTACATCGCATCCCCCACGGCCGGGTGGATGGACGATTTCTTTCAGTGGCTCAACCCCGACAACGAAGCTTGCTGCGTCGACCGCCGCAAGCCGTGCTTCTGGCGCCGTGAACCCGCATGGAATATCACTCTGGCCGGCATGCCGGAAGGGGACGAATTCATTCGCTACCTTGAAAGGTTCCTAACTGCCCCGACAAACGAGGACTGCCCTCTGGCCGGGCAAGCGTCGTACGGCTCGGCTGTCGCCGTAGACTCGGAGCGCAACACGATTCGCGCCAGTCACTTCCGCACCATGCACTCCCCGCTCCGCAGCCAAGACGACTTTATCAAGGCGTACGCCTCAGCCCGTCGCATCGCGCACGACATTAGTTCGAACACGGGCCTTTCCGTCTTCCCCTACTCCGTCTTTTACATCTTCTTTGACCAGTACGCCTCCATCATTCGGCTGACGGCGGCCCTCCTCGGGTCGGCTGGGGCTATCGTCTTCGTCGTCTCTTCCCTCCTGCTCGGGTCTCTCCTCACGGCTGCGGTGGTGACGGCCACGGTGACCATGGCGCTCGTGGACATTCTCGGCGCCATGGCGGTCATGGGCGTCAGCCTCAATGCCGTGTCGCTCGTCAACCTCATCATCTGCGTGGGCATCGCCGTCGAGTTCTGCGCGCACGTCGCGCGCGCCTTCATGTTCCCTTCGCGCACCTTCATGGAGCGCGCCCGCAACCGGTTCCGCGGCCGCGATGCGCGCGCGTGGACGGCGCTCGCCAATGTCGGCGGCAGCGTCTTCTCGGGTATCACCATCACCAAGGTGCTCGGCGTGGCCGTGCTCGCCTTCACGCGGAGCAAGATCTTCGAGATATACTACTTCCGGGTGTGGGTGGCGCTGGTGGTGTTTGCAGCCACCCACGCGCTGGTCTTTTTGCCGGTCGCGCTATCGCTCGTCGGCGGGGAGGGGTATGTCGACCCGGAGAGCGAGGGAGGCCTGGAGGAGGATCTTGCCAGTCGGCGGTATAGGGCGCTTGTGCCGGAGGGGTTGTCCGACTCGGAGGAGGAGGACTAGGGGGCTCGCACGTCTGAGTCTTGGTTAGGAAACAACAATGGGGGCGAAGGTGACAACGGGGAGGAGCCACCGCCGATGTTTGGTGCCCAGTCGGGTGCAATCACGTCACAGGAGACGCCTCGACCGTCTTCTCCTGTTTGCCGCCGCCACGGCCGCGTGTTGCCGGGACGCAAGGACGTATCACTCGTGGACAACGAGGCGTTTCCGGTGCTTAACCGAAAGGCGCTCTTCTCGGATGAGGAATTGGCAGCCCAGCTAGTTCTGAACGAAGAAGAAGAGGCGCTCCTGGATTCTGCTGTCGTCTCGACGGCGCCGTCGCCCGGCTCTTCGATCGCGTCTCGCAACGGGGAAGATAAGCCTGACACCCCGCTCCGCCAGCCGTCTCCTCTCTCGCGCGTATCACTTGCACATAATCTTGCTCCTGGGTCGGTGGCTCCCCCTGCGTCAACTGACCAGTCACTCAACTCTGTCGTTGACTAGCCTTGAGACGGGAGGCTCAGCTGGGGCAGCAGTGAAGCGGTTTGTGTAAGTGAGATACGAAGCCGGAGGGGGTGCCATTGTTGGTTCCATAATGGGTCAAGGGAATCAATGGTTGGGAACAGCTCGATTACATTTCCACAGTATTCTTTGCTTCTTTTCCTTTTCCCCCGTTCTCTATTGTCAGTCGTTTTAGGGGCGTTAGTTGGTTTCGGTTCGCAACGGTCAGGGCAGCGTGCAGAAGTGTATTAACTACCTAGAGTAGGCGTTTTTCGAGAATGCACTTTTGTCAACGTCGTTTTCCCTCTTCGACCCCGTACTCATCATGTGTGACAGCGGTCTTGGATATCTTTTGATGCTTCTTCTGCGGCCCTGTCGTGAAGGGCCTTAGGTGAACGACATCTTTTGAGTGGGAGAACTTTCACAAAGTACCCGCGACTAATGACCGAATTGATGTTCCTCGACAGTTGCATGGGTTCCGGGACTCAAGCATTATACAATGGTTGACTAAGGATGAGTGTTATTCCATGCACAATAGTGGACAGTAAGCGGGTTAGGGTTGTAGCTGCCCGTTTCCTTACGTAAGCTATTTTCCAAGCCAAATCATCTGCCGAGAGGGCCCCAAGCGACGAAACCTCAGCACTGCAGCGAGGCTAGCGCCACGACTCAGCACGTCCTTCGGCACATGTTTCGACCACTCTCTGGGCACAGGGTACGGCGAGGCGAAGCAGTTCGCCCCATTCTCATGACAATTCCTTTCTCCGACTCATGATCCGTTTGCACGCACTTGGTAGTCTAGGTTCGTGCAAGGGCCTTGAGCGCGATGGCGCGAGCTCTTGACGATCGCGTTCGAGAGTCGGAATTGCTTCCAGGCTGCCGGGGCTTTGTTTGTAATAATATGCAGCAGAAACAGGTCAAATCCTTCTGGATCTTGGAGCCAGAACCAAGCCAGGAGCTGCTGGAGAACTGCAGCCCTGCTTGTCAGGACTCGGGTTTCGCTTGGCTTGCAGCCAAGTGCGGATTGGCACGCTTGTTGGCTTTCTCGTGTCGCTGCTGTGCTGAGGGTATCGGCATGCAATCATTGGACTCGATCTCAACTATCTGCCCAGCCAACAATGGGATACTGGCAACAAGGCTCAACTAGCGAGTCTGCTGCTGCTACGTTGCCGTGACCTTATCGCACCTGTGGTCTTAAATTTCGACACCACCTTTACCTTCGTTTCTCACCTGTCGTAGACACGTGCAGACAACGTCCTCCCCAGCCCTCTTCTGCTTACTGGCTGCAGGCCGCGTTCCCTACTACACCATGCCGTAATGCCATCCGATGGTGGCCAGGTGACGTGACAGCGCCCCATGGGCCTTGGAGGAGCTGCTCGGAGGCCCAGGTGGAGAACGGGAATTTTGGGGCTTCACTTGGCCCTGCCATGGAAAGGCATGGGAAGCTCGTGGCCAGGCGGCCGGGAATCCAGGTCTGGCTGTCTCGCTGGAAATTGGGGTGCACGATTGGACCTGACATCTGCCGATGGATATTGGGGAAGGGAAGACCGGGACCTGGCGTAGCCCCTCCCCCTCCTGACGACCTGCGCTCCACGGCCCCACATGAAATCGCTCCATCGACAACCTGGACAACCGGCAATACAGTTCCAACGTCGTTCGCCTGCTTCAGGGCAGCAAACGCATCAGCTGGCTTGCACCGACAGAGCGAGCGGCTGCGAGAGGCGAAGGATAACGACGGGGATTGCCTCGAATCGCGCAGCGCGAGCTGACTGCCGAGGCGGCGGTCTTCATTTTTTTCTCTGTTCGGCTCGTTGCCTCCACTGATGAAAATCACCTTGTGTATTCGTTTATACAACAAATCGCTGGGCGATATGTGTTATTCGCTTCCAAAGTAGGAAAGGAGATGTTTCTGCTTGGCAATTCTACACCAAGCTCCCGGATTCCCGACACCCCCTCTCTGCCTCTCCCCATCATGGGGCCATAGTTATGTACAAACTTACATGCCGAGCGACTCACGGTATACCCAGCACAGCCCAAAAGGGAACCATTGTGCGCGCGATCCGGGCTCACAACCGTTGCCTGGGGATGTCGGTCGCTCCCGGGTTGCGCTAACCGACCATGCAATATCTTCCCGCCCCCCCGGGATGCCGGGGATCGTTTGTGCAGGACCGCCAGCCAGGGACTGTTCTCCCTGCCAGATTGACGACCTGCCAGGTTAGATTGCTCCCCGATCCAGTCCTGTCGTCGGGGCGGCTATTCGACCGCCTTTCCCCCATCCTACTCCCCTACCGCTCGGCATTGGCGGAAACCCACACTTGATGGACGCCCTCCTTTAAAGATAAAGAGCCTCGCACACACCCCCGTGGTCTTGGGACGCCCACGCACCACCCCCTTCAACATCTGCCAACTGACGTAGCCGGCCTGGACCTCTTCAACAAGGAAAGCCGTGCCGACCAGACCGAGAGCACACACAATGATAACAGACCAAATAGTACATGTCCTCAGCCAGCACTGGCTACCCATCGTTGTCGCCGCCCTCGTTGCTTGGCTGGTGAGGAACAGGTACCACAATGGGCTGAACAAGTATCCCGGGCCATTTCTGGCCTCGTTGACGGATTGGTGGCGGTTCTTTGACGTCTACGGGCGGCGACCCGAGAGGTCACACATCGCACTTCATAGAAAATACGGACCTGTCGTCCGTCTCGGTCCAAACACTCTGTCCTTCTCGGACCCAGACGCGCTCAAGACCATCTACGGCCTCAACAAGGGCTTTATCAAGGTGCGCGTTCCTGCGTCTGATCATCCATGTATATCGGACATGTATTGACCAATCCAACCCAGTCCGATTTTTACGTCGTCCAGCAGTCGGTTGTCAAGGGTCACAGCCTACCGTCTCTGTTCAGTACAACGGACAATGACTTCCACATGCAGTTCCGCCGCTGCGTCAACTCGGCCTTTGCCATGTCTGCCTTGGTGCAATACGAGCCGTTTGTCGACAACACGACCAAGCTGTTCCTCAAGCAGACTGAGCGTCTATACATCAACGACCCGGGGGCCTGTGACTTCACCCGCTGGCTGCAGTTCTATGCTTTTGACGTCATTGGTGAAATCACCTATAGCAAGCGGCACGGCTTCATCGAGAAGAATGAAGATGTTGACGGCATCGTCGCCTACTTGACCAAGCTCTTCCTCTACGTGGCGCCCGTACGTTTCTTTTCCTCCGTTATTCTCAAACTGGTTGTCCTTTCTCATAACCCCTGACCATTGCTTGTAGATCGGCCAAATTCCCTTCCTCGACCGTCTCTTCCTCAAGAACCCCATCTACCTCAAGCTCTCGGAATGGGGCCTCCTCGATGCCACCTTCCCGGTCGCCAAGTTCGCCCGCGCCCGCATGGCGGAGCGCCTTCCGGAGCTCGAAAATGGGGAGCCGGTCTTGCCGACGTCGGAGAAGCCGACGGTCAAGTCGCCGGACCTTCTCTCCAAATTCCTGGCCGCGCGCGAGGCCCGCCCAGACTTTATGACGGACACGCTAGTGCAGACCATGGCCGTGAGCATGGCGTTCGCCGGGTCCGAGACGACAGCCATTTCGCTCTCAGCCGTCTTTTACTTCCTCCTCAAAAACCCGGCCGCGCTGGACCGCCTGCGCCGCGAGATTGATGATGCCGCCCGCGAGGGTCGCTTCAGCGACTACGAGACCGGGCTTGTCACCTGGCACGAGAGTCAGACCCTCCCCTACCTCGACATGTGTGTCAAGGAGGCCTTCCGCCTACACCCGGCTCCCGGACTGCCCATGGAGAGGATCGTGCCCGCAGGCGGGCTCGAAATCGCCGGGCACAGGGTTGAGGGCGGCACCATCGTTGGCTGCTCCGCCTGGGTCCTCCATCGCGACGAGAACATTTTCGGGGAGGACGTCGAAGCGTATCGGCCCGAGCGGTGGGAGGTGAAAGGCGAAGGGGACGAGGCGAGGGTCAAGGTCATGAATGGGACCATGCTGCAATTCGGCATGGGCAGCCGGACGTGCATCGGCAAGAACATTAGCCTGCTCGAGATTTACAAGCTGGTTCCGACCATGTTGCGGCGGTTTGAGGTATGTTTTTTTTTTTTTTTCCTTTCTTTCTTTTTCCCTCTTCTAGTCGTATGATGCAGCCGATGCTGATTGGTACATAAGATTCGCTTCGATGACCCGGACTCGGAGTGGGAGATTGTCAATGCATGGTTTGTCAAGCAGAACAACTTCATCACACGGTTCAAGTTGCGGGATATCGTTATGCCCGAGAAGGGGGTTAAGGCTTGAGAGAAGTAGGAGCGTCTTGGAGTTTCAAGCATGAAGCAAGTCTTTTTTTTGGGTCTGGCTTAGATGGCGTTGATGTTGTTAACCTGATGATGCGAATTGCGCTTGAATATGCTCTGATAATTTACATTCTCTGAGTATCATCTCCCGCTTGATCTGTGTTTCAAATTCGCTGATATCTTCAACTTAACAATCTCTTCTGATGAGTCCCCATGGTCCTGAATCTCCGACTCGTTCCTTTCCTCCACCGCTTCATAGCGTCCAGAACGGGTCTGCTGTTGTATGATTCGGGACAGTTCCTTATTTACGTTGTTCCTGTTAGTATATGAAGGTGTATGTTGGAGGGGTCAAACAAGAACTGTATAACTACAAAGAAACCTACTTACACACCTTTCCTCCACGATTAATTCGTCGCTGGCCACCCTAGTTTACTTGCTCAAGGGGTTAACCAATTTATGAGCTAAAATGAGACAGATCACGGCCAACCATACACAATTCAGAATACACCAACAGGCCCAAGGCTGGCAACGTTCTTCCTGGAACTCATTTGCTGTCTCACCTTATGCCGAAGATGCAAAGGCAGCCCGAGGAAGAGGGTTCTACCCAAACCGAGGAAAAGGAATCGCTTCTCATGCAAGGATGGGAGGACGGAATCAAGGCATAAATACAGCATCAAGGGGGAGAACATGTTGAACATGGCTCTACTTGCTCAATGCGCTACCGTGTCAGCTTCAGGCGTTGAAGAATTGGGTGGATTGTTATTTCGAAGATCCGGCTGTTACCGATAATAATTACTGTCCCACAGCGATGTAATGCTATGTTTCCAATGTGGTTAGTCAGACAATTATGGGTTTTGGGCCGTTCTGATCTGTCTTTGCAATAACCATTCAATGGATTAAACACCTATGTGGTGGGTTCGACGAAGTGTAATTCAAGGCTCAAAGTCGTCGCGGTTGATTTATAGTCTTGTCAACGTCTCTGTAAACTTTTCGTTTGCATTTCTGAATGCTGCCGTTATTGGGTCTGCTTTGTTAGCAGCGCTGAAGCGGTGCGTGGGCAAGCGATTGCTGCAGTTACGCTTATAAGTTAAACAAATGCGTAAGCCAATCATCAAGGCGCGATGGCTGAGTGGTCTAAAGCGTGAGACTCGAAATCTCATCTCTTCGGAGGCGTCGGTTCAAATCCGGCTCGCGTCGTCTTTTTCATCACCGACCAATTGGATTTTTTTTTTCTTCGTCTCACCTCTGGTCAATGTTTTCGAATCTTGCCTCTTCTCGTTTCTAGCCTATTTTCTTGAGATGGTTCGGTTTCCGTCTTTAGCTTGATCACCCTGGAAATAAATGCACGCTCATGAGTACAATAACTACATGAACCCTAAGAGACTCGAACAACTCATCAGCCGGCTTGCTTCCCAAAGCACAAGCTCTTCCATGCAGGTTGCACAAGCTTCAGAGCTAGCCAGTGTTAACCACGTCGATTATTTGTTAGGTGAGGTCAAGAGACCCGGACTACGCTCCCATGGAAACTGCTGCATCTAACGTTAGTTGATTCATGTCATGCTCATGTAGACGGTATGCACCGATCATCTGGGCTCAACGAGCGGAGTTCATTGCGGATCTCATTCAGTCCAAGGTAAGCAAAAACTACGGAACACCATCGACGGCAGTTAAATTTGCAGATGATACGAATTCAACCTGAATACCTGAATACTTGCCAAGACCCTTATGCTTTGAGAAGACATCTCACAGCCTCCTTTCCTTGCCAACTTCAATACAGGTGACTTGTTGAATGGTAATTAAATTAAACTAGTCATACAAGAAAAAGCAACAATATCAGTCGTGCAGCCTCTGCGATTGCTGACTGTTCGGATTGAGTCTCCTTGGTCAAACTGCAGGCGACTCGTTTCTCGGTGATCAAGTGGCTTCGAATCTCGCATTCTTTTGGATTCCCCAGTTACCCTTCCAAGCGCTTCCACCCATTTCAAGATTATTATTATCATTTTCTTGCGCCCTCAGGTTGCCTTCGTATTCCATGTTATGATGGCACCACCGCCCTTTCCCTACCTCCCCAGCCCTTGACTTCCCGTCTTATGAACGGCAGCAACCCCGCATAAACCGACGCCATAGAATAGGAAGCACCCGGCGACATAATACGGTCGGCACAACCTCATCGTGGGCCATTTTGTTGGCACTTCAACATCGACAAATAATCAGCTTTTCCTTGCTAGCTTCCGAATGATAACCCTACCTGCCCGCCCTGGTCGTCCATTTTCTTAGGCATTGTACGTCGCATCCACCTGCCACGCCCGCTGGGCAACCTGGTTATAATCATCTGGGCCGCCGTCAGCCTTTTCGCGAGGCTGTCCATCACCGGTGCCTTGAATCTTGTACTTCGGTCATTCCAGGCCAGGGGGGTGCCCACCGTCACTGCCAGTTTCGTACGTTTTTGCCATGTCATCTCAGTTTACATCCATACTTTACTCTGTTGTCATTAATCATGAAAAGAGAACAAAAGAAACAAGGAATTAGAAACATTGACATCCTCCCCCACCCTTCCCCCCAAACACATTTACCCCGCGCAAGTGAACTCGAAAATCGCCTTTGGGCATAACTAGCACCATTACTGAAAACGGAAAAAGACACATCTGCATATTTCATTACTACTTCCTTAAACTAGCTATCGCCACGCGGTAGTCCCGACCGGCACCCCACGGGCTTTCCCTCTCAACACCCACGGTCAGCTGGCGCATGACGCGCACCTCAAACGCGTTATTCTTGGACGGAGTATGTGCCAGCTCCACTTCGCTTCCCGTCAGCGACAAGGATCCGTCGCCGTCGTGGCTAGCCTTGGGCCTGCCGCTGCCGCCATGGCCTACTCCGCGCCCCAAGCCCGACTCGAGTGACAACGGACCAGTGCGGGGCCCACTGTGATGAGCAGGGGCATACTGGCGGCTCATGGAGCGGCCGGGTCCGGAGGGCTGGGAGGCAAAGGCGACGGGGAAGAACCGGACGACGAGGGGCCGGAGGGTGGGCAGGCAGGCGCAGGTCAGGGCGGAAGTGAGTTCGCCCACTGACCAGAGGGAGGAAGCGACGTTCTCCCAGGGGAAGTCCTCGAAGAGGCGGAGATAGCGGATGCGGACGATGGAGATGACGACGGTGAAGAAGCCGAGGCTGAAGACGGCGAGGAGGGCGGCCTTAGCGGGGCGCGCCATGCGCAGGCGCCAGAGGGCGGGCAGTGGCAGGGCAAAGACGGCGATGTCGGTCGCAATGTTGCCCGCCGCGTTGATATACCACTGCGGGATGTTGGGGATGCACTTGCTTGGCACGCTCTTGTCCCAGAAGCCCGAGACAGGCTGGCAAATGAAAATTCCGACCAGAACTTGCGAGAGCGCCCACCCGCCGACGATGACCATGCTGCCTATGTAGACGGGGCGCATGTGTTGCACCGCCAGCACGCGGTAGTACTGGCAAAGGAAGGTCATCTTGAGGAATAGCAAGGCCGAGCAGTACATGACGATGGAGACGTAGAAATCCTGGTCCAAGACCGGGGGTAGTCAGTAATGAGTTACTGAAAGAAGGAGGAGAAAATCCCCAGACTCCTCTGTGATCTATCATGTGGATCAGGCGGACTCACCCGGAGGTACAGCGGGATGTTGGACAACTCCATAACCTCGACGTGCCTCCCAAGACCGTATCGGGTCATGTGGGCGATGGCAATTCCTGAGCCATACGTTGCAAGCTGCCGTTGTAATGAATCAATTCCGTCAGCCCCCAGCCAGATTTCAAACTGACCGTGCTTTCGATTTTTTTCTGAGTCCGGCTCTACTCACCAAGCCTACGACGCACATATAGTCATCAACACCGAGCTTTTTGATTATGACACCACGCGTCCATAGGCGCGCGCATACCATGGCCGTCGCCCACGCGAGGCAAAAGGCGACTATCCCAATAACAGTTGCCCTCCGATCCTCCAGTGCGCGAGCCGGCAGCAGTGCCGGCGAGGCCGACTGTGCTGATGGTGTCGCCATCGTCAGCGTCTGATAGTTTACACCAACTCTGTATCTGGTGAATAGTTAAGTGACGTGATGGACAAGCGGCCGGGATGTAAGTAACATCAAGGCGGATTCAGACCCGCCTTCTCGTGTGGAGACACTGCCGACAAGATGGCATGGATAAGTTGAAAAGCTTCAAAATCTGTCGGCAACGACAAGGCATAGGATTGCCCAGGTATATGAGCGCCCATTGTCGCCAAGTGCTGAAACCAGTGACGACAGAG
This sequence comes from Corynascus novoguineensis, assembly GCA_033296725.1. Taxonomy (NCBI): domain Eukaryota; kingdom Fungi; phylum Ascomycota; class Sordariomycetes; order Sordariales; family Chaetomiaceae; genus Corynascus; species Corynascus novoguineensis. The sequence goes on along the minus strand of MU857690.1, from coordinate 72,268 downwards.
CGGGACACACTACATAAAGGTTAGTGATGCTCGCGTGCTCTAAGTCAACAGGGTCCGTGTGTAGGTCGTTGGGTCCTTGTGAATGGTAAAGGGTGCTCCATCTTATGGCCCTTATCTCGAATATTGAGGTTTAGCGCAGAGCCAACGACGATCTGGAGAGCCTGCCAAGCCTGTGTCCAGGAACTGGTGGTCAAAGTGGAGGTGCGCTATGGCCCCAACGGCCAAACGAGCGAAACACTTTCCCTTCTTGACTACTGCAAGTTGACAATACTCGAGGATAGTTTGCGGGGTAGCATGTCTGTGCACTGCACCGGTTTAGCAGATCGTCGAGCCTCAAGGGGCGGGCCAGGGGAAAGTTACAAACGAACCGGGTTAGAGTTCAAGTCGTTAAACTGATCTTCCACCAACCAAAAACTTCATCACCCTTCCCGTAACAACTACAAGTTCAGAAAGGACACCACCCGAATTGAATTCGTGCGCAAACTCTCAAGTCACCGGGAAGAGTTTCCCTTTTGCTTCCGAAAGTGCCAGAGCTTCCTCGTTGCCCACGTGCGAGACATGGCCTCGAGATCTAGGTCCCTTTTGAGGATCCACTAATTGTTTACGCGTGGTATGCCCAGTCTAACAACCCGGAGGCTCCCCAAAACCTTGGTTCAGCCGCCAAGACGTCGTACCCTTGACCAACCACAGATCCCGTGCGGGATGGTGCCTGGCCACAGACTCGGAACCAGGCGCGCGGGTTCTTCCCCTCGACTCTCCCGTCAGCCCAGGTAAGCGTCTGGTATTTACGAAGTATGATGTACAGTTTACGATGTACGAAATACGAAGACATGCTGCTCACAGCCTGCAACTTACAAGCAGCGAAATGGTAAAGTATTTAAAAGAATTCAGATGCCATGACATTGGTAGCGACAGCTGCTTGGTTCAGTGGGTTTTTAAACCTGCGATGCGTGCGATGCCCTCAAGGAGTAAAAAAAAAAGAAAAAAAAATCCTGCTCTGATTTGAGGACCTCCCACTCCGATTAACACGCTACTACAAGTCGAATACCTTTGCTGCCACGTTCCTTTTTTTTTCTCTCCCCAATGGCTACCCTGAGGTGGCTCACGGGCCTCTTGATCGTCGGAACTTTGGCATCGTGTGTAACCCGGACCGCCGACAGCTCCGACATCGTGGGCACGGCTAGTAGTCCGAGTCAGGATGTGACGGTGCCTGAGCCGTCTGACTTGGGGAGCCAATTCGTGTCAGAGCTGATCGCCAACGCCACGGATGCGGTCCTGGAGGAGCGCCGTGCCGCGTGCAGTCAGGACAGCTCATTGGTTGTTGATCTGGGATATGCAATGTACCGCGGCCAGCACAACAAGACGATTGGCCTGAACTCGTGGAAAGGGTCTGAGCACACTCCCTTTGCAAACACCTGCCCCACCTTCTTCTTCCTCTCCTTCCCCTCTCCTACACTCAGTGTGCCTCCCCTCCATCGCTTCACCACAGACGAGATGTTTACTCGAAGGGGTCTACTTGCAGGATCCGCTATGCCGCCCCTCCGACGGGCAACCTGAGATGGCTCCCTCCCAAGGGGCTTCCCCCCAAGAAGAAGGCGCCCGTCACGAATGCCACCGCCTTTGGGCCAATGTGCCCGCAGTCGCTGTCATCGATACCGGGCGCTGTCTACACCCCCGGCAACGAGGACTGCCTGTTTCTCAACGTCTACGCGCCGCCCAATGCCACCGGGCTGCCCGTCCTCGTTTGGATTCACGGCGGAGGTTATGGCCAGGGGGGCGGCACGCAAGATATGAGCGACATTATCAACGCCAATAACCGGGGCTTCATTGCTGTCACCATCCAATATCGCGTGGGTACCCCCCTTGATTGAATAGATTCTTTTACGTTCAAAAAGGTCAACCTGACACCCTTCTCTTAGCTCGGTGCCTTTGGCTGGCTGTCGTCGAGCGAAGTCAAGAGCAGGGGGGCCGTCAATGCTGGTCTGCTCGACCAGGCCTTTGCTCTGGGCCGGGTGAAGAGCCACATCTGCCTATTCGGTGGTGACCCGACGCAGGTGACCATCGCGGGCGTGTCGGCCGGCGGCGGCTCCGTCATGTATCACGACATCGCCGTTAAGGGTGGTTTGGGCACGCTCCTTTTCCGGCGGAGCATCGCCTCGTCGCCGTACCTCCCGTTCCAGTACGTTCACGACGATGCCCTCCCGACGGCGCGCTACTACGCCTTCTCGCGAGCTGCCGGGTGTCCTGATAATGGCAACGTCTTCGATTGCCTCGTCGGCAAAGACACGGACACGCTCCAACAGGCGAGCTTCAACGTCACTCAGTCGTCTCCGTACAGCTACTGGTAATTAGCCACTTTGGCACTTTTTCCTTTTTTTCCTTTTTTTTTCTTTTTTTTTCTTTTTTTTCTTTTCCTTTTCTTCTTTTCTTCTTTTTTTTTTCTATTCTCGTGTTTGTTTGATGTGTCTCGCTAACAATTTTTTCCAGGGGGTTTTGGCCTCTAACCGACGGTAGCTACGTTCAGAACCGGCCGAGCCAACAGCTGCCCAAACAGAAGGTCAACGGCGAGGACCTCTGGTGGGCCACAACGCCAACGAAGGCCCGCTCTTCGTGCCGCCGACGCTGAAGACAGAATCCGACCTAATCGACTGGCTTTCTGGCGCAGAGTTTCCGAACCTAACGGGGACCCAGATCAACACCATCCTGGCGGCCAACCCCAACAATGTAACGACCGACCTGGCGCGCGGTCCGCTCTTCAAGACAACCGGTCTCTCAGGTGCCCCCATCACCGCCGTGCAAGTCTCACAGATCGCCAACGGGCAGCAGCAGCGCGCCAACAACATCTACGCCGAGGCCACCTTTGCCTGCCCTGCCTACTGGCTCGCCTCGGCGTATTCGGGCGGCTGCTCCGGCCGCGGCAGAAGAGCGTGGTTGTATCAGTACAGCGTTCCCTTTGCGTTCCACCAGACCGACGTGGCGGCGTTCCTAGGCCCGAACACGCCGAACCAGGGCGCCGATCTGGTGTTCGATCTGCGCCGCATCTGGGGGCGCTTCGTCGCCGG
>MU857690.1:0-66625 GCA_033296725.1 Corynascus novoguineensis | reverse complement strand
AAATACTGACTTCCCCAACTGAAGAAGTGCACCAGTACGCGGATCAACTGAATAAGCAAAGAGAGTGTATGATTGCATCGCCCCTCGACTCTAGCCCCCGTCTAAAAAAGAAAAGAAAAGAAAAGAAAAGAAAAGAAAGAAAGAAAGAAAGAGAAAGGAAAAAAAATGGGATGTGCTTCGTAGATCCTGTTTCCCAGTGGCGCCTTTTCGACATGTAGGATTGTTGTCCGTTATCATTCGTCTGGTATATGACGACGCCTGCCCCAACTCGATCCTTCTGAACGATGAAACAACTTCCCTACCTTGAGCCACCGGCTGCTACGATAGCGGAAACAGAATCCTAAAAATTCATCAACGAAGTCGGCCAGACTCTGTTGGGCGGAACATAGCTTCAGCCTGGGATCTAAGTCGAGCACCAAGGCGCTGTCAGATAGACGTCGGTTCGGATCTGACCCGCCTTTTTTTTTTTTTTCTTTTCTCACCTACTATCTTCAAGTGGCGTAGCTTTTCCCCCTCTGGTTTGCGAATCCGTTCTATTCTCGAGATATTATAGCCTAACAAATCTTCCTCCATCTCTTAGTTTATCTTCCAGACCTTGACTTTGCGGCTCAACCGTTTCGCTCCCGCGTGCAACCCGCACCAGATATTAACTATGCCATGCTCAGTTGCTTAACTTTCTCTTTTTTTTAGTATATCATCTCGATCCACCCTGCAAAGGCCTAGGAGTCTAGCATTTGTCATCAGCAGTTTTGGTATATCACCCAAGTCGAAATGTGATTGACCTCAGCTCAGCATGCACAGGTTTGACCGCTAGCAGTCTTCAAAAGGTTTCCCACAGTCTCTTCTTATACCAGTCTAAAAGACTCACAAATGTAGAACAGAAGACCACTGGTTTATATCGGGGCGGCTCCCGAATTGACACATCCATCATTTTGTTGGAAGCGGTGAGCGCAGCTTGGTAAGTTCCCAATCCGGAGAGTATCAGCGGGCAAGCTCAGGGGTATTGCAGACCTTCTCTAAGTAGCCTTCGTCCTCTCACTTTTTTTTATAGACAGCAATGCACTTTGTTCATCTTCAATGAGCTCTCTGTTACAGGGCTTTGTTCTTTTCCGTCCGCTGTTCGAGCTTTCTAACTGCGTATTACACACTTCTGTCGAAATTTTGTGCCATCATTTACTCAGGGGTTGTGTACGACTCACCTGAAGAAGCTGCAAGTGTTTTGATTCAGCTCCTTACATAGTTAATATAGATTGGGCTAGCGGATTCACTCCAATCACTCTGCGTAGCTCAAAGGTTTAGCCTCCCAGCACCTAGTCTCAACTCTCAGAACTTGCAACCGCTCACCTCATAGACGAATCTATTCCACATTGTTCAAGATAATATGATCAAGAGACTTATGGCAGAAGATAGTGGTAGTTTTGGCGTATATGCCCTAAATTACCTCTAGTGCCAACCGCTACCTTTCTTAAGTGGAAGCTTGACAAGCCCTACTTCTTGGACCGTTGACCTTACGGCTTAAGGAAAGACTGGCTTGTCAATTAGCCGTTGCTTTCTCGTGAGCCAAAGGACGACAGCTTGCAATGTAAGCTAATTTAGTCCGGGTTGTGGATACCGAATATACACCGCTATGATGATACCTGTTTCCGGACACAGAAAGGGGGAGTTGCCAGCCATGATATCAAAAGGAGGCTGACGTGCTTGAGTAATAACCACTGGTTAGTAGGATAAGCTACGTTCTACTGAGAACTTGGCTGGGTTACATCAATCAACGATGGACTGCGTAGAACTTGATGCAGCTGGTTAACCTGGACAGTAGCTATACGATGACACTAATTATAGTCCTTGGTTGCGTACCTATCAAATGTTAACCCGCGTCACATTACGCCACCGGACTCGGGCTTCGAGATTGACTACATCATGACCGCTAATTCTGAGCAAACACTGAGGCAGCACTGAGACGCCCACGGCGATGGCACAAAATAGTGCCAAGCTCGTAATGTTTAGCTACCCCGTTGCCTTTCTGGGGGGCGATTCGACAAACTATTCGCCCTCCTCACCGCACTGTTGAGTCACACCTGGTCTCTACTAGGTCTGGTATTTCCCATGAGCAGGCTAACATCAGCAAACCCTGATGAATCAAATTAGTCGTCGCCCATACAGCCTATTTGGCTCAACGGGTTGTTGCTTTCCTGCGTAGTTCTCACTCGAACTGTGTGGACGGAAGGCGGAGGCCATGATGTCTTCTCTTCTGGGCATCCCGTCGAAGCAGCCGCGAAGATATCCGTGGTGTAATCGGGTGGATACGCTGAGGGAAGACAGGATCATGTAATACCCGCCGGCTAATTAAACCCAGACTGGGGCCGACATGACATATTCCTCAGCTTGCGCTCAAATCAGAAACCTATGGAGTAGATTCCACGAGCGTGGTACTACAATGATTTCGGTTTGCGGAGGGAGGGATAAACCGGGTTAATAGCACAGCTGACTTGTACTTGGAGTCTTCCTTTCTTTATCCATTGCACCCGTACTCTATCCCGCTCATTCATGCCACTCTCCAGGGGTTCTAACGCGGTACTACTGTAGTATCTGCTTTTGCAAAACCAGATCCGAACCTCGTTGCCGCGAGTAGAAGCGCAGAGATGTGGATGATCATTGGCGCGCGTCAGGTTTCCAATTTATTCTAAACCACTTCAACCTCCCGTTCCCCGGATGGGCCGTGCCGGCAGTGCGCCGGATATACCCCACAAAACCGACTGATCGGCACGGATCTGCGAGGCTTGGTTCAGGCTAAATCAGTGCCGTGAACTTGGGCCCAACTCCTCCGCCGAGATACTTTCCAGTACACAAGTTTGTAGCACCATGATGCGCAGTGATCGGGCAGTGGAGGCTACGGGAAAACACCCATCAGCCCTGGTCCTTACGCAATGGATCCGCCAGGGGAACCGTGACACCATGGTAGTGTAGCTGGGGCAGGGTATATAAAGCCTGAGTAAGCAAGAGGCTATATAAATGAGAGGGCGATCCCACGCGGCAAGGAATCTGGGCCCTGTTGCGATCGGATATACCTTCATACGTCCTACCTACAACCAACTTGACAGACCCCAAGACTCCACTCGCTATCTGTAACAACATGGTTCAGCTCTCACGTCTTGCAGCCAGCCTTCTGGTGCCCGCCGGTGTGCTCGCCGCGCCCGCGGCCGAGAGCAAGCTGCAGCGACGCTTCGACGGAAACGGCTTCAATAACTGGTCCGAGGGCGGCAGCAACATCAAGTGCGTCAACGGCCCCGGGGGTTCCTTCACGGCCGACTGGAACAGCCAGGGCGGCTTCGTGTGCGGCAAGGGGTGGAACGGACAAGGAGACCGGTAGGTTCGGCCTCAGCTTCCCCCCCACATACGTATACATAATTATGTGTATATATATGTTGACGATGGATACTTGTGTTCCTTTTTAGCACCATCACGTATAGCGGCACGTACAACGCCACGGGCCCGGGATATCTGGCCATCTACGGGTGGACGCGCAACCCGCTGATCGAGTACTACATTGTCGAGTCGCACGCTGACCTGGCGCCCAACGAGCCGTGGACGTCCAAGGGTACTTTCACCATCGACGAGGGCACGTACGAGGTCTTCACGGCGACGCGCGTCGAGAAGCCGTCCATCGAAGGGACGCGCACATTCGAGCAGTACTGGTCCGTCCGCCAGGAGAAGCGCGTCGGTGGCACCGTCACGACAGGCAAGCACTTTCAGCAATGGGCCCAGCTCGGCATGAACCTGGGCACCTACGACTCAGTCATTGTGGCCGTTGAGGGATACACAGCTCAGGGCGGCTCGGGCAGCGCCGGCTCGGCTGCCATCGAGATTGAGTAAGGAGGAAGGGTCATCTGCCTGATATGGTGTTGGGTCACAACTACCTAGGAGTGCGTCCTGTTCACCCAAGTTCTTGAGTGTGTTTGAATATGAGGTATCGCCGACGGCAAATCTGAATTCCACCACGTGTCTGGACTTGTCCGAGAATCAAACGCGCACACCGGGAGGCTTATTTTCCCACTGCAGCCCTTGACTCATTTCTGACATGTCCGAACCTGTTTGTGCTCCCCCTTACGTAGCGGCTGCCACTTAAGCCTTGACATAAAAGTCAACGCAGCTTTCGTACGTCTGCTTCCCGGCAGCGAACCAATACCACTGGATGGCGCACTTGCCACCGGCGCTGCAAGCTTCGCCGAGAGTGTCGGGGATGGTCACGTTGAAGTCGACTACAGAAAAGGAGGTATGCGGTGTCAGCATGATGTGCCTTTTCTTTTCCTTTCACAGCGTGGCTTGAACCAGTGGACGCATGGATGGTTTCCAAGGCCACTTACTGTCTGACCGAGGCGTCGTGCCCGTCGCATCCGGATAGTCATCCCATGATCGTAAGGGGCTTCCAATGATTTTGTTTGCTTCTAGGTCAACGATGGAAACGTTCTTGATTGATGATGAGTTCAAGTCAGCAAGGTACTGAGCTATCGATCAACAGCTTTGGAAACTTGCCGCATAGCCAGGGTGGTGTCCTGCGATAAGGTCGACGTGGAAGTCAATGACTTGGCCTGGCTCATACTCTGCCGCCGTGTTGTCCTCGTACTGGTAGCCACGGCAGAGGTATGGGTTGCACTTCAGCTCTGACCCAGCCCTCTGCACGCCATTCTCAATAGGCCCAGCCTTGTCTGCAGTCATTATTAGCCTCTATTTGCTACAATGGGTTACCTCTATACTCATGAATATGCTTACCCTTCTCCATATACACTGAATAAGTCTCGCCACACAGTTCTGTGTAGGAAGAACCGGCCTAACACCAAGGGAGTCAGTGTCCAGAACCGCCTGCTCAAGTCGCCCACGCCACAGGCACGTCACTGGGATACTTACACCGCGAGGCGTAGGGACCGTCACAACTGCGTGACCAAGCACCGTTGCTGCGGCAGTCGCAAAAGCGATGAGACGGATGAGTGATCTGGTCATCTTGGACGGCTGCTTGCTGCTGTGCTGCTGGTTTCGCTGCGCTGCAGTTCTTTTGGCGTTGAGTCAGCAGCACCGTGGCGTGCTTCGACTGGACACAAAAAGAGCAGCAAGACGGAGAAATATGAACCTCTAAACGTTAAAAAGAATCTTATGGAGTCATTATCCCCGTGTAGACGCCCTCACGGCGCCGAGCATGTGGATCGTGACCCAAGACCCGGCGGTCGTCACCACCATTGCGAAAAGGGGAAGCTTTTGCCACGAATAAGACACGGAGGCAGTCCAGATTTAATTTGCAACAAACCGTTATTGAGTCCCGACTGCTACTCCAGTCCCGTACCATCACCATGCCCTTGTTCTTACAGTCTTGGCTGACAGTTGAGGCTCAGCGGGCGTCCTTTTGGTGCCATTGGTGGGAGAATTATTTGACGGTTGCGTTTCAAGACAGGCGAGCGCGGAGGCTTCACCTTCAACCAGTAATAACAGCTGCTGGTCGACTTTAACATAAACGTGTAAGGGAGGGAAAAAGATCGTCACTGACCCCAGATTTTTCAAATCAACTAATGTTCGCCGTCCCAAGCGGGCAACGGCGGCGGCACTTCCGGACAGCGCAACATACCTGGTAAAGCTCACATCTCGGCCTTCGCCCCGCACTCCCCCTGTTTGACTACATGGTAAAATGATCCGGCCCTGAAATGGACGGGCGCTATCCATTGCGTACCTGATGTACCCCCGGAGGGCCAGGAGTGCCTTCGCTAGTTCCACCACTCGCAATTTGGATACGTAGTGTAAAACAGCCAATATCAAGATCAGGCGCTTGAAACAAAGTACAGCTAATGCTAAGCGATTCTACTTCTCTCAGTAGCAGCTGCGTTCTCATTCGTGTAGAATTGTTTCACGTTTGTCCGTGACTCGGGCCGTCACGCCCATTGGAAGTAGATGAGGAAAAGGATAGTTACAGACTTTTGGCGGAGAAAATCAACTACCTACCTAGACGGCATTACTAACCGCGCGCCAAGATGCTGTATAGGTCAAGTCACATTCTACCAGGGTACCTAGGCGGAAGAGGATGACATGACCATGTATATAAACCATGAAAGCAACCTCTTCCAAGGAGGCCATGACGCCCTTCTCTTGACCACTGCACTACTCATACATACACACCTTTCACCGGGAATCAAAACAGCATCGGCCAACATGAAGTTCCTCTTCACGGCGACAATCGCCACGCTGGCGAGCTTCGTTGCCGCCTCACCCACGCCGACCGTCAACATCGGTGGGCAAGTCTACAAGCGTGCCAGTCCTCAAGATGCCTGTGATATCGGCTACGCCTCCACCAACGGAGGGTACGTTCTAATCCCTTGGCTTCTTTCACGTCCCAAATTGACTGACACGGCGTACCTATGGCAGCACCACGGGCGGTGCTGGAGGAACCACCACAACCGTCTCGAGCTTTGCCCAGTTCAGCGCGGCTGCCAAGGGTGATGAGAAGAAGATCATCATTGTAGATGGCAGCATCAGCGGCACTGGTTCAGTTCGGGTTGGTGCCAACACTAGCATTCTCGGCAAGGCTGGTGCTTGTACGACATCCCAAGAATCCCAATCGGGTAGCTATGGACTGTCTAGGTACGGTAGCTGACATGCCCGTAATCACAGCGCTTACCGGCATCAACCTCACCATCAAGGGGGTCAAGAACGTCATTGTCCGCAACCTCAAGCTCAGCAAGGTTGTCGACGGCGACTGCATCACTGTTCAGGAGGCCACCAACGTCTGGCTCGACCACCTCGACCTGAGCGGCGATCTCAGCGTGGATAAGGATTACTACGACGGCCTGCTTGACATCACGCATGCGGCCGACTGGGTCACCGTCTCCAACACGTACTTTCATGATCACGTAAGTTTTAGATGTTCTCAGGCAAACGGAGCCAGATAGCTCACAGATAGCACAACAGTGGAAGGCTTCGCTCGTCGGCCACTCGGACAGCAACGCCGACGAGGACACAGGCACGCTCCATGTGACATACGCCAACAACAAGTGGATCAACATCAACAGCCGTACGCCTTCGATCCGGTTCGGCACTGGCCATATCTACAAGTGAGTCCATTCGGTTATATCACTGGGGAAGAAGAAAGACGATAAGCAATGATAAATACGCTGACACATTTCTTTTCAAAACGCTCTAGCAACTACTACGAGTCCATCGCAACCTCGGGCGTCAACACGCGCATGGGTGCCGTCGTTCTCGTTGAGTCGTCCACTTTTGTCAACGCCAAGCGCGCCATTACCTCGATTGACTCGGACATCACCGGCTCCGCCGCCGTCGTCGACGTCAATCTCGGCGGTTCCACCAACGACGCCCCCAAGGCGTCTGCCCCGTCCATCCCCTACCAGTACGCCGTCGTCGGCTCTGCCAGCGCCAAGAGCGCCACTGCCCAGAGCGGCGCCACTCTCTCGTTCTAAGCGTAGCGGGAGTGTTTTACGTGATGGTAGATTCTGGGAAGTTTGTTGGGAGGCAATTCGGGTGGTGAGATTGAGTGAAGCTTTGGAAGAGATCGAGGCTGGAAGTCTTTCTTTAGAATTCAGGTATTCTGTAGGGCCCGAAGGCCAAATGTCAACCTGAAATTCAATCTCTAAAGGTGTCACCTTGTCAAGTAACAGTGTGATTGTTCGTAAAAACCTAGCGTTACACAGAAGGAGAACTACGCCCTCTTCAGACTCGCTAACCCCTCACATATGCTCGGCCCGGCCATAGAGCAGCAAGACTCTGTTCTCACACCAGCAACGAACCGGGGGGTATCAAGGCGAATAACGAAGCCAGAACGGTGAGCGTCATGTGAATGCGTAGTTATTTGTTTGTATCCACAGATTGTTGTCGACTGTTCACCGATCTTAATACGAGTCTTGTATATTTCGACGGCTGGCCCCAAGAATCTAATCTGTATCAATTCCCAGGTGCAGTAGATTCGTGTTAACATTCGGCTCACCAATCACATAAGGTGAAGAATAGCACTTCTGTATTATGTTGTCTTACTGTAATTAATGTTAAAATATTGTAGTTAGTTATATGTTATTGCCGTTTTGCTTTGCTCGATACTGGCCACATGTCTCCTCCTGCCGTCGGTGCGATGGCATTAGTACCAAGAGCCGCTGTAAATCAAATGGCCAGGCACTAGGTTTATTTCCCTCACGGGAATGTAGATACGGGGAAGAGAGATGGATGGGAGCAGAAAAGGAAGCAGGCAGAGTATAGCTGACCGAGGGCCCCTTCTGTCTTGAGATCGCTTGGTTATCCTCCGTCACGACAGGATGCCAGGCATCGCCATTTTTCTTTCAATCCTATTTCACACGCCATCCTACCGCTTTCTCCTCTCCTCACTGAGACTATACCCGTAATGCCAACCCTCGCCGCCAAGGTCTCTCCGGATCTTGTACTGTTTCTCGAGGGCACCGATAGCCCCAAAATTGACATCGACGACCTGCATCCCTTCCTCGTTCTTTCCTAGGACCCCGCCTACCCGCCCGTACACGGGCGCTACGACCTGGCTCAGTCCGAGCGCGTTGCAAAAGACGACGACACACTCGTTCTCAAACGCCCGCGCTACCAGCACGGAGTTGATGAACATGCCCTCGCAGTCGGCGTTGAGAGCGGCCCGCGTCGCGTCCAGGTCACTTCCGTCGCACGCCCAGTACGATGTGATCACGACCAGGTCAATTCCCGGGACGGTACCGTTTCTTCTTCTCTTGCCGCCGCCGCCGCCGCCGACGTCCTGCTCATTGTCGCTATCATTATCGAGCATCAGCGCCCGGAACGCTTCTGGGAACACCAGGTCCCAGCAGATGAGCATGCCCGCGCGGATCGGCCGCCCAATTTCTTGTTCTCCTTCTCCTGGATTCGGATCATCCGAACCCCAGCTGAATGGGGTGTCGAAGGCGCGGTGCGGGGGCTGCGCGACACCAGCGGTGAGGTGTGGGCGCTCCGAGTGCCAGAGATTGGCCTTTTGGTACGAGGCGAGGAGGGATCCGGTGCGGGCTTCGACCCAGTAAGCCATGTTGCGGATCTCACGCTTGCTTTTGTTGCCCTCTCCTTCTTCGCTGCCGCTGTTGGAGGGCTTGTCATGAACCTCGCAGATTGTGCCGGGAACGATGTTGATGTCGAGCTCGCGGGCAAGTGCCTGGTAGCGCGAGAGGTAGGTCGCCGATTCGGCGCAGGCGGCGACGAAATCCGGATGGTCGGGACACCACGACGTCAAGTGGTACTCTGGCAGCACGGCAAGCTGAGCACCTTGTGAGGCAGCCTGGCGGATGAACGCCTCGGCCCGGTGGTAGTTGTCTTCGACCGCAACGTGCTGACGTGTGTATAAGTGAGCTCAGAACTAAGTCAAGCGAAGGGTAGTGAAAACAAGTGGAGAGGGAGGAACCAGGCATTGAGGCTAGGCTCATATGTACGACGCCGATATGAAGTTTAACAGCCCACGTCATATGCCAGTTTCGGACGGTGTATGTGTTGAGGGTCGAGACCAGTTCACCTAGGATGGGCTATGGTCGTAGTCGTAACTATGAAGTTGACATCACAATACCTTGGGTTGCAGTTGAATGACAGCAATCTTGTAAACGGGCGCCATTCTGAGTATCTTCGTTGTTTGGGTTTTGTATCACGGGTTAAGGCTCTTGGATTGGACTTGTAACGTGTTGACAGCCAGGTGAAAGTGACTTGAGAGCGAAACAAGAACACCGTGGCTCATCTTTCGGAGGCATCTCGGTCTTACCCCGCTTTTATGACGGCGGCGCCAAGCGTACTCGGCTCCGATGGGGAGCTTCTCAGGCACATTCTGACAAGACGTAGTTGGGAGAGAGCTCACAAGGTTTGTATGGCATGCATTATCGTTCTATCATCGGTCTTGCTTCGTGACGACATAAATCGCTGGTGATATCCAGCTGTGACCCTGAAGGCACGAAGCTGACCAGTCTAAACGTAGATGCCACCGCCGTCCTATCCCATGCATACCCATCTCTTCTTGCCAGAACCTTTCCCGCCGAACGCCGTCTCCCTCGCTATGCTGATCCCTCAAAGAACGGTGCCGAAACTGCACGAAGATGTGTTAATATCGTCAATGCGGTAAGCTGCGCGGTAACACTCACCCAAAAGTCAGCTTGATGCTGCGGACATAATACTCGAGCCAGTTCCGCTTGGTAACCTCCTCCTGACCGATGGGCACACCCTTCCACTCTACACGCATGGTAGTGACCTTGTCGACATCATTTTGATCGAACTCAATCTGAAGGGTTGAGTAGTGGCCGGCCGGCCACTGGTCCAGACGCCAGCTCTGGACAATCTTTTTTGGCTCCTCCAATTCCAGATACTCTCCCGACACGGTGCCGCCAAACAACTCAAATTTGCCGCCCTTCTTAGCGCCCTCGAACACCTTAGGAGGTGCGCGAGTGAAGGCAGCTATCCGTTCAGGGTCGGTGAACGTCCGATAGAGCTCCTCGGCCGTCGTGCGGAACTCCTCGTTGTCCGTCACCGTGGTCGTGTTGACGACACTGCCTTTGTTCCTCTGTGAGCCCGAAGTGGCCGCTGGCTTGGCTGAAGACGCAGTCTGGGGGATGTATTTCGGCGTGGAGAAGCCACTCGACGGGTTCGAACCAGGAGCATGCTGGATGTCCTTGCCGTGCTCGGCAATTAGGGCAGGGGACAGCTTTACAAATTCGCTCCGGAGCTGGGGAACGAGCTTCGACCGGACAAGGTCCTTGACGGGCTGCTTTTCCTTGGATTCGGAGTAGATGTCGATATCGAACTGATGCGATATTTTAGTTGGCGACCCCAAGCAAACCTAATGAGAAAGGTAGACATACCACAAACTCGTCCTCTGAGAGCTCGTGCGAGACCTCGGGGATGGTGATGGTGCCCGAGACGTCGTCGTCGTCCGCGGTGGAGCCTGGAGCGCAGGGGTTTTAGCTACGGCGGGGCAAGTGACGAGGTTACGTGGGAGGATTCCAAGCAAAAACAGCGCAGTGCATTGAACAAGGTGATTGTATTCTATGGTAATACGTACCTGTGTACTCCAGGGTTAATTTGACATCAAAAATCGTAATGACCTTGCCCTTGCGCTGTGCCACGTCGACATCTCCATCCATGCTGATGACCTTGTTGATCTTGGCCGTGACATCCCCCTCTTTTACCTCAATCTTGGTGAGGTTATCATCGAACCACTGGCGTGCCCATGCTGACGCATCCTTGTTCACCCAGTGCCAGTTGTTGGGATTGTGCAGGACCATGTTGGCGGCTGTGGTTGCTGTCCAGAACTACAGACCTGGCAGGGAAGATATGAATGGAGGTTTGAATTTGATCTGTATCGGTTAGCAACAGATCTCGATGCTAAGCGTTAACTAGAATGGGTGATTGGTGCTCGATCAGAAGTGGCCTGGTGGACCGCAGCATCTGTCATCAAGGGAAGGAGTACAAGTCGCCCTATGACTGGTGCCAGCTGAACAATCATCAGGGAGCAATTGGCGCGCAAATAAGATGCGTAAAGCACAAAAGTCCACACGTACCTGCTTGTCAAAAACAACGTCGGTCACAGTGTTTCTGTGGAGGGGCGACTCGAAGCTGTTGAGAGGGGAGCGAGGCTCGCCCCAAATGAAGAAATGGGAGCAGTTGTCAGAGCGCAGCTTGGAAAGCTCTAGAAAACTCAGCAGGACCCAATTAGGCGGGGAACAGGGGCAGGAAATCCTGACCGCCTTTGGTGGGGTCTGGATCCTGCCGTTTTCGGTCAACACGGCCTCAGCCAGGGCCGTTCCAGGCCCAGCACCAAACAATTTCACATGATTTCTGCCCTGGGCGAGCTGATCGCTGTTTCTCGACGATCTTCAGCCATTGTTGTGCTGAAGCAGGACAGAATAGTGTATTGGCCTTGAGAAGAGGTTAGCGGCATGACGAACGATGATCAGTCAAACCGCGCACGAAGACAACTCGGGGGGTTTCGCCAATTTCTTGCCAGAATTCCACACAAAACGGTCATGGTTGAGTCGCCCATGCTTGGTATCTCTGCTTGGTATCTCTTCTGGATCGCCTGAGCCTCAAGTAAAGGGAACAAAGTTTGCAGTATTGTTGGAAGGGCGTTCCCATGCGACGAGGCATATTTCAACCTTCCACGAAGTTCTGTTACGCGATCCTGAGGTTCGTCTTCGAATTGCCCTCGGAGAGAGGACCCATGGTTCATCGACAAATTGCTGTCACCGATGGCGCAGGCCGATTTGGTATGGACGACACCAGCAGTTAGAGAAACCTGCAGCTGGGATCAAGATTCGCTCACTACACGAGTCGTGACCTGGACCGCCGGAACTCAGTCCATCCGGCCCCGGCAGAGCCCGGCCGAAGGGGGTTGCCAATGTCCGGCCTTGTCCGCCATTCCGGATGTCTTTTCAGCCAATGTCGCGCACTACGGATACACTCGTGTATCTTGGACAAGCAAAGGCGCCGACCTGTGTCTAAATAAAGAACATCTCGGTCCCAACCGGCCGGGTAGATGTTCGCCAAGATTCAACGGCTGGTGACTAGAGGCTGCGGGTTCGCTTGGCCTTGTCGATTTAACACCAGCGCCCATGTGCAATCAGCAGCTTGTGCTCCATGCTGCGAGATGGCATATTCGGGCCCCCATTCACAAGCAGGAGCTTCATCAAAGACGACTCCACGTCACATCCGGAACACTCGTCTTCCGCTGCTCGACTGTGGCTAGCAATATCGACATCCCTGATCTATCGACCATGTTCTCATTTCTCGCGGCTAGCCCACGCGGTTGTTTCCTGCTAGACACCAGGTGGATATTTCGAGATGTTGGGCTAATTATTACACTCGGCGGCAGGCGGGACTATCCGTGGTATGCAATTCGGCATGTGAACATTCCGATGCTGGTTCATCCCCCGATGGCAATGGTTGACGAATCCGCGTCGAGAGAACATATGCTATTGATATCTCATCACCCTGTCGAGCACCAAGGCCCGGAAGATATGGGGTGTCTTCGGCGAAGTGTTGCTAGCAGTGGATGATGATCTCTAATGCACAACGCTACTCCAAGGGTCTACGTCTTTTTCTGATCTCGTCGGCCCGAGGACAATGCGACATGCGTCTTGGGTGTCTCTGCAACAACTGAAAACAGAGGCGGCAACACTTCCTGTAGGTAAATGCCCAATCCAACGAGACCCGATTCTACGTCTTCTATGGACCACGCGCTAGAAGCTGGCGTCCCGGGTTTGGGCTCGATTATGTGAGGGACAGCCACCTCTCGCTCGGGTTGGATGCAAACGCAACGCCCTTTAAATCGAATGTTTGCGATGCCAGTCCACCCAGAAAACCACTCCTGATTCACCTTCATACCATCGGGCCAAGTTTCCGCTTTTTGCCCAAGTAGTCCGTCTACTGTCAGTTCTCCCCATCGAGATGGTGCGCCAATTCGACTGCACGAGCGGAGGTGGGGAAAGCATCTGCCATTTGCGGATGCGACGACAAGCAACAACAGTCGAATCATGCGCCATGGAACGAGCAAGGGGTTAAGCGCCCGCAGCATGCATCACCGCCAATGCACGGCTCCTGGCGAATCACTGGCCAGCTCCCGAATTTTGCCCAAAACCAAGAATAGATTGCCGGCACAGGCCTCTTGGGAACGGCCAATCAAGTACTTTCGCTCGGCTCGGCCGTCCCTTTATCCCCTCTCGTCGAATGCTTGCCACCATCGCCTGTTAGCATGCATTGTTCTGGTGTTAAAGGGCAGGCAAAGGGTTCGCAGGGCTAGAATCATCAAGATCGAATGACCTGCCCTTGGTTGCGGGGGGATGTGCTGCAAGGGTGGGTCGACAAGGGTTGAAGCTATCGCAACACAGAGCGATCTCGTTTGTCGATCCAAGGTGACACCTGCGTGTCCGTGTCTTGTAGTACCAACCTGGATTAAACTCACAAGTCAGGTTTCCGAAGTTAGACAAGAACGGGAAGATCGATGGGTGATCTCCGTGAGACCCTCTGTTACCGCACATTCGCTGAATCCCAACTTTTCTCCCCTGCATGGGAAGAATCTGGACATAGAGGTCGTGATATTGAATGGCTGGGCATTGACGAGCCTCGATTCAGCAGGTCGCACCGTTGCATGCTTTGAAAACAAGGGCCAGTTTCAGAGCATTCGCAAGGTAACCCCAAAGTCGCCAAGGCCCCCCCGTGGCCCCTTACAACACCCCCCAGCTCACCACCGGAGGGCTGTTCCCGCTTTTCAATGCATGTCCGACAGTTTAATCTACCTCCCTGCAACACTCGCACGCTAGGGTGCTGATAGGTCGCAGATTCCACCGTCGCCTCCTCTCGGAATCCCTGTCGGGCCTGGTGCAATCCCTCTTTACCTCCTGCAACGCTCTCACCTTTCCGTCCGACGCCAGCTGCAGCCTGCACCACATTGCGCCGCAGCCGCGCCTTGGGGGGGTATCACAGCTTCAAGGACGACTCAGCCAGTTCGATTACTGACCGTTATCAGGACTCGGGCACTCACAGGCAAGAGTCATATGAGGCTAGGACTTGACGGCCGAGCTTCCAACAGGACTTAGGCTCGGCTGTGAATGGCATGGTGAGGGCCTCTCGAGGTCTCTGTTGGTGTTGATTCGGGACAGCGTGGAAGTACGACGGCCCTGAGGACACCCCGCCAAACGTTTGCCGGGTTGGAAGAGATCAGGAAACCGACGCCCATATCTACCCTCGAGGCCGAGTTTGACACCGCCTGCCCGCCATGATGAGTTCAGCTCGCGATACGACCGCGCGGCTTCGCGCCGGGTTGAATCCTCTTCACACGGGCTCGTTGGGCGGTTTCCATGGACACAACGCCAACACCCCGGTGTCAGCCCTGTCAGTGAATTCTCACGCCGGCTTCCCACCACCTCAGACCCCTCTGAGCGCGATCCAGCCATACAACCCCCAAGAATGGATAGCCTCACCGAGTGCCGGCCCTGCTCCGGATCGCATGCAGCACGCCCAGGCTGCGCAGCCCTTTCAGGAACCCCAGAGTAAGCTCTATCATCTCTCTGTTGTCTGTCTTGTTTGACTGACTCGTGGAAGCTTCGCCGCTCCCTCCCCCGCCGTACTCTCCTCCCCGCAGCGGACGGCCTACGAGCATGACGTTCGAACAGTCGCAAGCGGCCAATGTCTCCGTCGCCAGAGCTCCCCCGCCACCGGTGCAGAGAGTCGCGACGGAACCACCTGTTGCTACTACGTCTTTCCCTCCGCCTCCGGGAACAAGGGGCGCCTCGCGCGAAAGACGATTTGGGCTACCATCTCTAGGGAGACGGCGTGAGGTCGAGCAAGCAAGTCCTCCTTTGGATCAACCACACAACAGGTCGTTCAGCATCAATATGTTATCGCGGGGTATTCCGGCCCATCCGGGACCGCTGACCGTTCAGATACCGCAACGGACCGACTCTGACTGTCCCCAGAATATGGCACCTGCAGCACGCCGAGCGGTTTCAACACCGGCTGTGTCCACACCAACATCGGCACGTTCGCGATCTTCTTCGCAGGTGAGGTGGGATCCTTCTATGCCCGTACCACCGCCTCCACCCGGCCCTCCGCCGTCGACGCTGAGGTCCCAGAGTGCCCAGCGGACGCCGTCGGGGAGCGATCCAATAGTGTCTCCACCAACGCGAAGACCTCCTCCCGGGGGCATTGCTGCTCTGGGACCGGTCCCACCTACACCAGCAAACTGGACAGATGGCGACAACATGCCAGGCCCGGCCGCACCGACCGCCGAGCCCTTGAGTACTGCCACGGCCCACGCTTCCGAGAACTCAAGGGCCGAGAACTCCGTGGCGACAGCCTCTTCACCCGAATCCGGTCCTTCCACAACAAGCCCAGGCGGGGGGTTGGTGAGAAGCCCCGCCGTGAGAGGGGGTGAGAAGGCACAGACGTTACTTGAGCGGAGGAGCGAGAGCAGAACGCGAGGGGTTGCACGCGGCGCAGTCGAATCGTCTGCGCGACCGCAGCCCCTCTCCGATATCGTGATCCCAAGCCCATCTGGGGGTCTACAACGGCGACTGACCATTAGCCGCGGGACGCCGCGATCAGCGAGGACGAGCGAAACGCCGAGGACGGGCGAGTCGCATGACAGCACCCAGGAATCGCGGACACCGCGGGCTGAGGGGTCAGCCCAGGTTTCGTCAGGACAGGTAACACCCACGATGCTGTCTCCCAGCGCAGGGAAGCAACCCGAACGGCATGCCTTAGCGCCAAAGGCCCTCCCGACACCTCCCACCGGAAGCCGGTCGTCGTCGTCGCATCGGGGCATAACAGACCCTTTGAGCACGCCGCACACTCCTTTACCGACCTTGAGTAAACAGGCAGTCGTTACTCAGAGCACCGACCAGTTTGCTCGGGGAACCATCGAGCGTTTCTCAGCCTTTGCTCGGAAGGAGGCAGCGGCGGCCAACGATGCCGAACGGGTCAGGCTGTTTGCTGAATTCTTCGTGAGCGAGTCGAGGATTCGGCGAGAGCGATATGGAGCGGCCATCAGCGCCATGGGGTCTGAGATTCTTGACCTGACTCGTGACCTATTCCGGCCGATGACCGCCAGACGAGAGTCAATCAACTCGATGACGAGCGGGACCGTTGAACTCACACCACAGTCATCGGAACCGAGATCGCATCGCGGCTCTATCGGGTCCGCTCTAGGCGGAAACACGCCGACATCTAGCCAACCGGCTCCGCCATCACCTGCCAACCAGAATCGGCAATCGTCGAACTATATGCCTTCGTTGTCACCGATTCTGAGCATGAGCATCAGTGACGCGCTTGATGAGGAGGATTCTCGCGGGCGGCCAGCCAGCCGCTGGTGGGAGGCCGACTCCACCGGTGCGCCGGGGGCGCGGCTGGAAAGATCGAAGAGGGAATCAAAGTACATGGGTGTTCCCAAGGAGGCACGAGAGGCGCTGCAGTGGGTCGATGAACCGCACCCATCGCCCGGCGCCAGTTCGAGCAAGCGAGGTTCTTTTCCTCCAGAGAAGGCGGGATGGCATGAACAGGATCCGGCCACAACCCCGCAGGCTTTTTCCCGTAGCTCACTTGCCTCTTCGTCGGCACCGGCCACCCCCAACCCCGATCACCTCGATGTCTCTCGTCTTGTGACTCTTCCACCGCCTTATCCGCGCCACCATCCCGCTGTAAATAACAACCACCCCGAGCTAGCCCAGAACCGCGCCGAGGTTCGAGCGATAAGCGATATGTCCGAGATTGAGACCATCAGGGAACGGTTCAAGCAGAGCAGCTCCAAAATGCGCGCGGAAGCCACCGAGACGACGAAAAAGCGGCGGCAAGCTCTCAACCAGCACCTCCAGCAGCAGGTGTCCTCGGGCGCCATTGGGTACGCCGAGGCTGCGGCCATCGAAGCTGAGGCCAAAACTGAGGAACAAAACCGAGTCAAGGAACTCGAAAAGAACGACTTTGAGTCATTCCAGACCGCCGTCGTTATGCCAGTCAATGAGATACTCCAAACGCGCATCAACAGCGCGACCAACCTTTTCCAGTCCCTCCGCAGCCGGCTCTTCGACGAGACTCACGAGTCCAACCCGAATTTGCCGCAAGAAGAAGGCGACGAACAGCCCGAGCTTCTCGAGAAGCTGACTCTGCTCAAATGGATCTTCGAAGCGCGCGAAGCCCTCCACCGTAGCTTGTACGATCTCCTCTCCGACCGCAACGACCGCTACCGCGACATGGTGTTGGTGCCATATCGACTGGCTGGGCAGGACGACAAGGTGGCATCGGCCGAGGCATTCTTCGTCGAGGACGCGTCCAAGCGGGCGCTGGCATTCGCCGAGGAAGCGTTGCACCGGGCGCAGGAATTCCGCGACGTCGTCGAGGAGACGGTCGTGCGCGGGGTCGAAGTGCAGCTCAACGCCTTCTGGGACATCGCCCCGCCGCTCAAGCGGCTGCTCGACAAGATTCCCGCCGACGGCGCCGACCTCGACGGCTTCCACATCCAGATCCCCGCGGCCGAGTTCGCCGAGAACCCGAGCTACGTTGAGCACCCTTTACAATATCTCTTCAGCCTGCTGCTGCACGCCGAGAAGAGCACGTACCAATTTATTGAGAGCCAGACGAACCTGCTGTGCCTGCTGCACGAGGTGAAGGAGGCGTGCGTCTTGGCCAAAGCCAAGGTCATGGAGCTCGACGGCCGGGACCCGGCCCGGGTCGACGAGATGAAGGCCGAGGAAAGCAGACGGCTGACGGACGACCTCAAGGAGAAGGTCCGGGTGGTGCAAGACCAGTGGAATAGCGCGCTGGGGGAGACAGTGGGGAACGTGAAGGAGAGGGTTGGCGGTTATTTGCTCGAGACGGGAGGGTGGGACGAGAGTTTTGAGGAAGGAGGTGTTGGCGGTGTCTAAGAGTGCTTTTTTTTCTTTTCTATTCTCGGTGATGCCAGGCCAGCTCTGGTGTTTTCCACTGTAGCGGCCCCCTTCTGAAGGCGGTTGCTGATGGCGGTTTTTGATACCCCGATTGCCGTCTTAATCGTTATCCATGCACCGATTAAAAGGGAAGAACGAGTGAATGATGTATATGAGCTGGGGTTTTCTGGATGGGAGTTGGTTGATGGACAAGGATGGGCGATTCAGGGACCTGTATCTTCGAATCTATACCTTTCAGAGGGTAATTTGATATCACATCACATCTCAACCTGATGGTATTCGGGATTTTAGTTTCGAAATTTATGTGCTCACCCTCCGGCCGTCACCGCTGCGCTACACGAAGTGAAAGAGTAACGGTCCAAGAAGCGTCTGCAGTCAGGCCACCCAGCCTAAATATGGTTCGTCTGAATATCCACTGCGTAGGTGATATGTGGTATGCGTGACAATTGAGAGGATGGTACTCCATGCTGCGTTTTCCATAAATGATTTGATAGTACAGTTGCCAATGTCTCTCTCTCTCTCTCTCTCTCTCTCTTTTCCCACTGTTAACATAGTGTCAGCGCACCCGCGACATTGCTCGTCAACACCGGACCGCAAAAAAATCCCAAACCACATTCCGGTCTTCTCGGATACCACAAATTCGCCAAACGCCGCCCACCAAAAGACCCTTTTATACTTGTGCTCTTACACGTTTCCCTCCGAACACACTTCTAAATTTCTCCAACAGATGAATTCTGGTTCCAACCTCCTCACTTCTTCCCCTCCTCACCGCCCTCCACCGAGTCGGCACCGTCGTATTCGACAGGAAGGTCCATACCAACACGCCGCGCCGTCAGCCGTACACGCTCCTCCTCATCCATGCCCATGCCCGGGTTGTAGCGCTCGAGGAGGGTCACGTAAGTGCGCTGGGCCCGCAGATAGGCCAGGTACTGCTCGGCTTGGGCGGCGCGCAGCTCGGCGGTTGCGGTTGTTGTTGCATTTGTCGTTGTAGTTGGCTGCTGGAAGTTATCGCGCAGGCGTTGGTGAAGCGGCGCGCGCGGAGAGGAGAGGACGGGTCGCGGCGGAAGCTCGCGGAGGAGGGAGCGGTAGAGGGACCGTAGACGGGTGGCCATTGTCTTGTTTTTGTGGTAGCTTTAGAACCTCAGATTCCGGATAACACTCTAGAAATAGGTGGGTTGTAGGTGACGGCTTGGGGGGGAACGGCTGCTACCTGGTCCTCCGCTGGGTGGGCGATGTCTATTTTGCATGAACCTCTGCCTCCAAAAATCGCGATCGCAACTCGGTTTGCAAGTGAACGAAGTTTAACCCTAACCCTTATCTATCCAGCATCATATCCCGGCAGGCAAGATTAGCGTCATCTAAATCTATCTTGCGATTGTCTTACTCCTCAAACTCCTCGACTTCCAGCACCCCGTCAAACGAGGAGAATATTACCACGGGCTTGCTGGCCAACCCAACACAATGGCGACGCCAAAGAGGATATCACCGACAACACTACCCGCTCTTCTTGGCCGACAAATACGCCGCCAGGCCTCGTCGTCGTCTTCTTCCTCGCGTTCCTCACCTTCGAAACCCTCCCATCCACCCTCTAAAATCAGCTCCAAAAAGAAGAAATCGAACCTCGCCGAACCGACCTTTCCAGCCATCTCGTATCTGCCACCGCCCTCCAATGACCCGCAACAACGCGCTTTGCCGTCTCGGGTACCCCACCCGACCTCTCTCCAACAGGCGAGCACCGTCTTCACGTCGCAGGCCCCGCGCTTCCTATACTCTGCCTCGCGCTTCCTGCACATACCCGTCAACACGCACACGCCCGAGGTGTGCTTGATTGGGCGGTCCAACGTGGGCAAGTCGACGCTGATTAACGCGCTAGCGGGGGCGGACGCGGAGACGGCGCGCCGGGCGCACGGCCTGCAAGCCCGCGGCGCGGGCCTGGCCATCACAAGCAAAGTTGCGGGCAGCACGCGCAGTGTCAATGCGTACGGGTTCGGTCCGCCTTCCAAGGCGCAACGCGTTGCGGCGCTTGAGCGCGCCCGCGAACGCAAGGAGCGCTTGGGGGTAGAGAGCGGCAGCCGCGGCGAGCGCCGCGCCAAGCGCGAGCTGCTTGAGCCCTTACCGCAGCACCGGCTCATCATGGTCGACATGCCTGGTTACGGGCTTGGCTCCGAGGCGGAATGGGGGAAGGAAATTGAGAAGTACCTGGCCAGGCGAGAGATGCTCCGGGGTGCCGTGCTGCTCATCGACGCTGTAGCGGGGTTCAAGGAGGCGGACCGCATGGTGCTAGAGACGCTGAGGGATGCCGAGGTCAGGACGTCGGTGGTGTTGACCAAAGTGGACAAGCTGATGCGCGACACCAAGGAGGAACGGGCGCGGAGCCGGGTTGAAGAGGTTTGCCTGAACGTGTGGAATGAGCTACGAAGGGTGGAAACGGGGAGTCTGACGTGGTTGGAAGGAGCCGAGAAAGGGTGGCAGCGGGAGATTTGGGTTACCTCGGCGGGCGATCCGGACACGGACGGGAACGGTGTGGGAATCAAGGGAGCGAGGTGGGAGATTTGTCGGTTGGCCGGGCTGGTGGAGGATAACAGGGTGCTCAAGACGCCAGCACGGCCGGCTGCCCAGAAGATTGTGTCTTTTGACCAGATCCAGTGGGCGGCCGATTCTGCGGCAAAAAAAGCGAGGATATTGCCCCAGCGGTCATCATTCTAAGGTGCAAGAAATGGACCATGGGCTATGGGACGTGTACGGATACGTGTAAATGTATGGGTCTGGAAAAACGGCAGCTTGATGATACCCTGGATATTTTCTGGATGCTTCAAATTATGCTCCTCTATATACTCCGCTGCTATGCTGTCATTGTCTTAGGCCAGGTAGATCTTCTTGGCTCTTCTCTTCTTCTTCCGCTTCAGCCTCCCCTCTGCCACCGGCACATGCGGATCCCGAAACATAAAGTACGGAGAACACACATCGACCAAATTATCCCAGAAGCCGAGGTCGTAGAGGTTCTCAATATCCTTCAGCCGCCACACGGCCTCCCACTCTCCGTACCCCGCCAGGTCCTTCCCCACCGGCGGCTTCCCGTCATTCGTCCGCACCATGACCTGCTCGGCCTCAACTGGCCACCTCGTCCACGCGGGCTCGACTGTCACATCCTTCATCCTGCCGGGATCCATCTTCCTCTTCCACACGAGACCCTCGTCCATGTCGGCCTGCCAGTCCGACCACTTCATCGACTCGTTAGTCGTCGTGCCGCAGTAGACCAGCCACAGGTGGTAGCCCAGCAGCGCCCACACCAGCGGGCTCGTCATAAGTGCCAGCAGCGTCACAGCAGCCATCCAGACGCCGCCTCCGTTGCCCCGCCCGCCGTTCTGCATCCCCCAGCTCCAAACGATTAGCCAGTCGGTGATGGGCATGCCGCGCCCGCCGTCGGCGCGCCAGGGAAGCAGCGTCCAGTAGGGAAACCGCGCGCGCATCTGGGCCGCCATCAAGTGCACGCCGAGCACACCGCCGTAGAGGGTCAGGACCGCGGTGGACAACAACAGGAGGAGGAACCAGTGCTGATTGCCCGCGCCAACACAGTTATTGATGAAGATGCAGTGGTGATCGCACCGCGCAACGCAACGCCGGCACACGCTGCAATGCTTGGACCGCGCCGGTTTAAGGTGCTGGCACGTGGCGCACACCGCGCCAGGATAGAAGAGGGTAAAATCGTACGGATACCGCGCCATTTCGGCCGCGTGGTTGGCCGGCGTCACGCCCCCCGGGTCTGAGGCTGCCGAGAGGTAGAGAAAGAGATAGGGAAGCGCCATGGCGATGGTACCCATCGTCTTGTGCAGGGTGCTGAGCTGCGGCCAAGCCGGCGGGAGATAGAGGGCTTCACCGCCGAGGAGGAGGGCGAGGAAGAAAATCTTGTGTGGCGATGGGTGCCGGGTTGTTAGTGGGAGGGAGACAATTTGGGCTAAAGGCGACAGTGCCACGGGAGAAGGGGGTAAAAGGAGGTCTAAAGACGTACGAGAACGGTTGGATGACGGTCGTACATCATGTAGTTGAAGAAGCGAGTGCAAGAGGTGGTTACCCTGCCTCCTGTAAAGCGCCGGTCAAGACTAGTGAGCGCATTAGGAAGGTGTATCCATATCAGGCGGTACAGCCAGGCGATCGGTGTACGTCTTGCATGAGTTAGTCGAGTGGAGGATCTTGACGATGAAGGATTGGGAAGACTCACCGAAGAGCTGGGAGACGGCCAAAAAAGGTCACAAAGACCATGAATGAAATGGCTAGGACGGTGAGGGCAATGGTCGCGACAGTGCCCATTTTGATGGTTGTTTATGATGCGATTTGGTCAAGTGCATCCTTTGCTTGTCGTGGCATTTGGGAGCAGTCCTTGTTGTTTGTTGTGTTAAGGGGTTGCAAAAGGTCAGTTTGGTGCGAAAGTCAACTGTTACCGAACCTCCCGAAGCGAATCAATGAACAGATGGGATCCCAGGTAGCGGATGTGGCCAGCTTGGCCCAAGCGAAAACCCAAGAAAGTGGTCAGTGCAAAACCGAAGAGAGATCTGATTTCTGAAATGCAATGTAACTAAGGCATTCTGGTGCCAACAGGAACGTCAGCATCTCCTTGTCTCATCTCAAAAAGTTCTTTGTTCGATGCTTTTGACGGCCTGTCAGATTCGTGTTTGACAAGGATTGGATGCGCTTCTAGGGGTGAACCGCCTTCCAAGCTGAGGCGACCCGTTAAGCAACTAAGCGAGCTAACTAAAGCTGGCCAAACCTTTCTTGGCCGGTTCTCGTGACACCGCGATTAGACCTCGACCGTGCGACGCGAAACCGAACGACATCTGAAGGCTAACTCGAGCCGCATTTCACCAGGACCGCCCCTACTTCCGGATCAAAAGTTCACGGATCTAGAAGTTTCCATTCCAGTTCTACCCCTTGACATTCGGAAGCAAACGCAAACGGAGACCTGCATAGACAAAGAAGTGCGCTGTTTGCACTCGCGTTTGCCTCGCGAATAAGTCGGCTGCAGGACGGCAGAATACACACCCTGAAAATCCTCTATTCGACTCCACCGGGAGAAAGCCAGCTTGCAAGGTTTGCATGGACTGTAATCTCTGGCCCTTGCCTGTCGTTCGTGTTTCTGCTTTCTGCTCCTTTGGGATTGCTGGAGTAGGGTTGGGGTTAGGGTCGGTTCTCCGAACATCAAGGCGAGCCAGCAGCATGCCACCATGGCGGCCCCTATCGTGTACGACGGAGTAGATGGGAAGTACGAGGGAACGCTCTTCAATGGGATCAAGTTCTGGGTTGCCCAACGGGTGCCTACCCGGAGTTCCATCGTGGGCAAGATTAAGGTATGGTGCCCCTGACCCTTTTCTCCTTTCCGTCAGTACACACTGCAGACACGACTAACAGCACGGCAGGACAATGGTGGCAAGATTGTACTGCTTGAGAAGCATGCAGATGTGTTGATTGCCGACCACGCCCGCAAGGACTGCCCCGCGGGATCAGTATCGTGGAAGTACATCGAGGAATCCGTGGCCAAGGGAGAACTCCTCGACATCGGAGACTACCGCATACATGCGGCGAACATACCCCGTGCCGTCGGGTCAACCAGACCCACCAAAGGCACTCGGGTACCATTTACCGAGCTAGACGAACGGATTCTCGTCACTTGGGTGCGGCGGGCGGGTGCTGATGCCCTCGGTAACCGTATCTACCAGGAACTTGCTGAGATAGTGAGCACCCTTTACAAGGAAAAACCTATTGCTACGCATGTCTCTAACTCACACCAGTACCCGCATCATACCTGGCAGTCATGGCGGGATAAATGGGTGAAGAAGTTCTCATTCCTTTCCGAGGACCAGCTACCACCCCTCCTGCAAGAGCTGCCGCCTTCCAACCCACGACCACCAGGCGGTGGCAGCAGGTCCACTCCTCATACAGCCTCGCCACCAGCGGTACCAGTAGTCAACCAACCCGACGTCAATCCCATTCCCGGTTCCCGTCCCGCGGGAGCGAAAAGGGGCAGGGTTGCCTTCACCAAGGAAGATGACCGGTTGCTCGTTGAGTATGTGATGCAACGCATGATGGCGGGCAAGTCTCCAGGTGGGAACATTATCTACCAAGAACTGGAAAACGAGGTCAGTTTTTTTGGTTCTTTTTCTTACTTGTTTTCTCTTTTATCACACAGCTCACCTGCTTCCAGTACCCCCACCACACGGCTCATGCGTGGCGCGATCGATATTTACGGTATTTGTCACGGCGGGAACTTCCGGAGGAATTAAACCTTCGAGGCTTCAACAATAAGCACTCAAAACTTCAAGTCAAACCAATACCGCCCGCTGAACCTTCAACGGAGTCTCCTCGGCCACGCACACGCCCAGCGGTACCAATACCGCCATATGCCCCTTCATCATCCTTACCGACACAGCCGGGTTCATCGTGGAACCATGCAACGGTTACCAAACCGTCACCACCGCCATCACCACCACCACCGCCGCCGCCGCCGCCGCCGCCGCCGCCGCCGCCGCCCACCTCTAACCTAGCAAGCGCTGTTGCAAGCGCAGATAACCAACGCTTGAAGATATTAAAAGAACTACGATGCAAAAAGGAACGAATCACGGCCGCCAGAAAGATACAGCACGCCTGGAGAGCGCGACATCTGCAGCGGAAGTTGAAATCACTTCTAGCCATTGCGAGGTTTCAGGCAAGAGCACAGGGTTTCCTGACACGTCGTTTCCTTGGCATGGCAATGGACGAACCCGAGGACTCAACAAACCTCCCTGAAAGTGACCAGGGCCAGACCGAAGGGAAACCTGAGGGGGACGAGATGGAGCCAGAGCTGGATCAGGAAGACGTGGAACCCTCCGAGCCCCAAGACGAGGCGAGGTCCGTGACGCCTCAAGAGGACGAAGAGAGCGTAACCATTCGCGCGAACCGAGGGCAGGACGCAGCGCCAACCCCGCGCAGCCAAGTCACTCCAATCCTGTCCCGCGAAGAGTTCTGGCGCAACTTTAACGAGTACAACGAGCTGAACGACGTCAATCCCATGCCCTGGGTCCAGGCTGGCGACCACACAGTTGACTGTTGGGACCTTTGGCGGTGTGTGACGGCAGAATCGGATCATACCTCACGTGATTGGGAAGTCATTGCCGAGAACTTGGGTTTCGACTGGATTGCGGAGCCCCATATTCCAGCGCATCTGAAAGTCGCCTTCGAAAAGTACATGTTGGGATTTGAGGAAGCCCTGAGGGAGTTCGATCAATGGGAGGAAGAGGGTGAGGCGGAAGAAGAAGAAGAAGAAGAGGAGGAGGAGGAGGAGGAGGAGGAGGAGAAAGGCTATGGAGAGGGATTTGGGATCACTGAAGTTATGGCTAACAAAGAGACCGAGCTCCGGAAAGGACAAAAGGAAAGCTCTCAATATGATGAGGTGTGGGCTGAGGCCATGGCAGGAGATGATGATAAGGCTGCTCTACAGGCACTCGACGACAACTTCATCTCCTCGCCGCCTCTTCTTGGTGTGAAACGGGCCAGGCTGCCGTCGACTTCGCCTTTCCACAGTTCGGTCAGAAAGCGTCCGAGATACGACGTAACCAGCGAGATCCCGGAGACGCCAGAAACTCGTACTGACGATGCAGGGCAAGGAGCTACAGGCGCAGGCGTCTCAGCGGCTGCCATCAACCTTAACCAGCAAACCCCTACTCGAGGCTCTCGTCATGCGGCGCCAGCCAGGCAACGCATTGAGTTAGAGACGCAGCTTCCCCCACCGCCGGACGAATATGATGGAGCCATCAGCAGCGACCCTCCCACTCCGTCACGACAGCTGCTGTCCGAATCCGGGCCTGGTCCCTTTCAAGCAGGGCCACGCCAAACTGCCTCGGCGGTCCTATCCTCTCCCAAGAGGCCATTACCATCTATTGAGCATGATGAGGAGAACGAGTCCGGCTCGAGCGACGCTTTCGAGTCCGTCAGCAACCTCCCGGTTGGGCCCTCAAGACTGTTCGCCAACCGGGACGAGAACCGCCCTCGTCGAATCCTACCGTGGTTCACAGACAAGAGCAGCAACAAAGGCAAAGATTCACCTATTAGGCCCACCGACATCCCGCAGTCACAATCCCAACGCATAACCGCAACAACAACAACAGCAGCAGCAGCAGCAGCAGCAGCAGCAGCAGCAGCAAGAAGCCCCAATGACCGAGTACCCCCATCAGCAGCACCTACTTTTAGCACATTCCCTCAGCTCACCCAGAAAAGAACGGCCATCAACCCGACCCCGTTGATGAGCCACTTCCTTGCGAAAAAGAAGTACCCACTCAAACTCATCGCACGCGCCGTCATGGCCACGACGTGCCAGTTCGCCCACACCGAGGCCGTGCTCGACAGCCTCGCGCAGGGGCGCGGGATTCCTCCCGACATCCCTGGGGTGTGGACGGAAGAGGAGGACAGGGCGCTGAGGCGGATCGGCGGCTGGGTAGACGCGCTGCATGGGAGGATGCCTCGTCGCTCTGCCGAAGCTGCTGCTGCTGGTGCTGGTGGCGGGGAAGAAGGGGGAGGAGGCGCCGTCAGTTTCAGTGATGAGAAAGAGAAGGTGTTTTGGCGGCTGGTGGACAAGCATGGGAGTGAGAGGGTCTTTTGGAGGAGGGAATTTCTGAACGACTTCGATAAGCTTTAGTCCTCTGATCCCTCCTTTTTTTAGAGGGGGCTTAAGAGTGGGGCTTGGAAGGAGATTGGTTTTGGCAGACCCGAGAATTGTTGGTCGAGGCTGGAGTACGCGTCTTTTCCTTTTATCTGTCTCTCTTCCCCAAATGGAGGGCATAAGGGCTAAGTTGAAGGGGAGTTTGTCTTATCGTGTCAAGTTGCCATGGGTTATCCAAAAGCTACGTATCGATATAACTATTTGCACCGTCTTGCTAACTCGTGTCACCATCTCTGGTCTCCCATGCCCCTTCAGAACAAGTCCAGTGTAATCTGGCCAGCCTGAATCAAAGCCTTGTCTATCCATATCTGGGTTGCCAAGCAACTGCAGGGTACCAAGCGGGGGCAGTACAAACCCATCAAACACAGACAAGCTGAAATTCTCGCTTCCTAGCCCTCTCCCCCGCACCTAAAAATACACCGCCTTCCTCGGCAGGATGGTATGCAGAAATTCCACCAAGTTGCTCGTCGCTGGCTAGGTCCCTGCGTGAGGCTCAATCCTGGTTACACCACATACCAGCCTCCCCACGCCCACGGGGCCGCAGGTTCATCCAGTGGTAAGCTAACAACGCACACCGAGTTCGAAGTTGCTGACAGCCTTGGGCTATCCCATGATAACAGCACACACTCGATGTAGTAGGGTAGCTACTCAGACTGTCCCAATCGTTCCTGGTCCTGTTCCTCCAAGTCCAACCTTGGAGGCAGATGATACGACTGTGCCGTCTTTGCGTTGAATTGAGGGGACTGTTTACCAACATACATTGTACCTCTGCTCTTTTGCTCAGCTAGCCGAAAATCCAGCCGAAAACCCAGCCAAAAGAAGCTAACTAACTGGTGTGCACTTCGGATACGACCCAGTTTTGGACAAGCGGGGCAAAATTTTGGGCTGAAGTCGGGCGGCATATGCCAAGGCTTGCTAGCCTAATTTCGACGATGCCAGCACGCTGGAAGAGGGTTAGTATGGAGGCGGTGCTTCGAATCGTCGTTTGGCTGCGTGGTTGGGATTGAAGGCGAGGAGAAAGGGTATATAAAAGGATGGCCTGCATGCCCTCGCCTGGCGGTCTGGAAAGCCTTGTACCCTACCCTTCTCTTGTCTCGCCCTGATCTCTTTCCAACTCGACAGCCGTATATACTGCAGACCCTATTTCAAAGAATCAGTATCGACAGGCAAATCAAAATGCGTTTTGCCCATCTCACGACCCGCGCCCTGGTGAGCAGCGTCATCGGGAATGTCCTCGACGAGGAGCCCGTGACGTCGCCCAATCCCGGCGCCGTGCTTGCCCGCCAGTCCTGCGAAATTGGCATGACGCCGTGCGGAACCGGATGCATGGACTTGGGAAACTCTTGCTGCGCCGAGTAGGTAGCTCTCCTGGTCCCGTGGATAAACCCGCACTGACGCGACGGCGAAACAGGTACGGCCGCGAGACATCTTGCCGCATAGGCACTTACTGCATGCCCGACATGGGCTGCTGCCCGGTGAGTAGCATCCCAGTTCACTGCAGTGGCTGCGCGTCAGGCGGCTCATAGGGAGAATGAGGTTGCTAATTACCAGAACGAACAGCTCGGGAAAACTTGTAGTGGTGTAGTTGACTCTTGTCCCTCGGGAAAAGAATTGTGTAACGAGGGGTGAGTGTTTTTCCCTTCTCACGATCATCGCCAGTATCAACAAACCCGTTTTTGCTCACACTCGTTTTCAGATGCATGCCTGAAGGTGCCGTCTGCTGCCCCACTGGCGGCTACTGCGATGCAGGAGAGTATTGTGACGGGATCTATTGCCGGACCTCCTCCTCAGGCGGCGGTGATGATGACGATGATTATGATGACGGTGATGATGATTATGACGACGGCGATGATGATTTCGACGACGGCGACGACGACGACTTCTTCCCTAGCACCACGAGCACCAGCACTGAGCCTGATCCCACGCCTACCACGACCGAAGATGACTCGACGGACGACCTGGATCCTAGCACTACCGACACGGGCGACGAGAGCTTCCCGACTGACGACCCCGCCACCACTGAGGACTCGTCTCAGCCAGACCCGACGCCTCCGCCCCAGCAGGGCGATGATGGTTTCAACGGCGATTTCGGAGTTAGCCCTGGCGCGTCCGTGAGGTTGGCGGTACCCGGTGGTTTGGCGTTGGTTGCTGCCGGGGCCATGGCGATGTTGCTGGTTTAAGGGATGTTTGAGGGATGTTTGAGCTGGACAGGTTAAGGGTAGTGTCGATAACAATGAGCTAGTTATTCATTATCATTAAAAGGGCAATGTCCCTGAACATTGAACATAGAATACGATGTATGAGAATGGATCAGGCGAGGCATTCTACAGCTTATTGCCGACTTAGCTTCTGTCCCAGCTATAATCTCGTAGTTATTATTGTATTTGCAAAAGTTCCAAGGATTTTTTTCGGTAACCTCCATGATACACAGTTTAGGCTTGGTAATGCTTGCCCCATGTTTCCTCGTAACGTAACTACCTATTATCTCAAACGTCAAACATAGGTCTGTCATCCCTCTCATTACTACTATGTGCTCTTGGGAAACGACCAGACCATACCATATGATCTTCTCTCGTCACAAATGGCAAGAGGTGAGCTAAAGACCATCTATGATCTATCGCTCGAGTGATTAGGGATAAATAGATAACTGGTTATGTTTGTTAAGCTTTTCCTTACTTAATTCAGTCCGTTGACTCAGGTAATTGCATGTCTATCGTAGCGAAGAAACATGCGCGTAAATTGTGACCTTAACGCCCTTCAGCCGAGTCAGAGGAATTGGCATTGCAATTTGGGGACTAAAATGTTAGTGGATCGATCTGCCGACGCATCCAGTCGTTTCCTACTCCGGAAATTGAGGCATTCTTGCTGTCTCAAAGGCTTCTAGCTGAAGTTTCCCAACTCCTGTGGCAAGAATACCTGAGACACAATAAATACGTCTCTTTTCTGCGGGCAGAGAAGCACTGCCGTCCAGCTTCGATTCTCTTGGAAACGCTCAGTTGTGTTTCGATCTTCGAAACGCTATCCATCCTGGAGTCAGATAGGAATCATTTGCCCTTTAATATAGTACGTGTAATCCAAAGACCACATCGGCAAGTGACTCCAAACTCGTAATTAGAAAATCGAAGAAGGCGAAACCAACAGCCAAAATTACATCTCGCACGCTTCGCAGCCCCAAGTGAAATCGGCTCCAGGACTGCGATCAACCGTATAGATCCGCGCGAGACGATGCAAAATTCAACGACTTCGTCCGCGACGCAAAGATATATATTTTTGCGACTGCCCCGGAGTCTCCTAGGATTGAGTAAGTTGCCCGCAGCCTAGCGATATCGCTATGTCGTCCGGTTTAGCCTCTATCACTGCCCTCCTTAACGCGGCCAGCGTCGTTCTTCGTGCCAACGAGTTTCCTTGCTCAAAGAGAGACGAGTTCACTTCACGTACCATCTTCGCGCGAAGTTTTCATTAATGGCCACAGGCAGCCGACGACGTGCAGGAAGCCGGATGTAGATAGTCACCCACCTCATAAAGTACACGTCTTGTATGTGATCTACAAATGCAGGTCAGGTGGGGTTGTCTACTGTCATGCCGCAACATAGCTCCCCGCTGATGATGTCTTCTAATAGATACAGAAGACTGATTCCGCTAGCTGTGACAAGTAGCCTCTAGGTTTGGAAGAGAGACAAACGATAGAACAGCCTCCTCAGCAAAAACGTGATGCACCAGCGGAGCGAACCTTGACCTTTTCCCAGGGAACTGTCACCACAAATCTCATTCTTGAAGAGCTGACAGAAATCTAGAGAGTTTCGCTAGTCGAGCTACACAAATGTCAAAGGGAACGACATAGGTAGTTGTCAGCTACTTGTGAAACCACTCTATGGTGAACTCCGTTCAGAATCGCTTCTTCCATCACATTCGTCTAGGATCTCTTGCCGCAGAGATAGGCTCAAGAAGCTAATCGTTCTAAGCTGCCGCAGCACGGAGTTGCAGGTAGAGAGGCCATCGAGGTCAAATCGAGGTTCTCAGACGCCGAACGTTTCAAGTTCTCATGGCAGATTATTGCGAGACGTAACTGCGCCTCGGCTTCTCTGGTGCAATCTGCACAAATCAGTGCTTAGTCGCAAAAACGAGTTGTCCTGTCATTCCCACGCACCTTTGATTTTTAGGAGGCAAAATTCTCTGTAAATGCTCCGCATAATATCGCCAAATCGCTCCACCTCTGGCAAAGTGCCGAAACTCATTACCCTTGTCACTGATGGGGAGCAACGGTCTCTTTCCTCGCCTTTATCTGTCAGCTTGGATAATACATCGAAAGGGAGGGGGGGGGCACCTACTACTGAAGGAAACTGCTCGGAAGGCTTGTAGAATATCGCTTTCTTCAACCCGGTGAGGGAGCATCGCAATGAGATTAGCTGCCATAGGCAGTCTCCAGCGCGGCCCAAAGAGCGCCGCAATATTCATTGCTGCCTCCCGTTCATTCATGCTTATTCTCTGCCAATTCAACTCCGCCTGATAATATATCTCGCGGATCATGATGACCGGGTTGGCCCAGGGGGGCTTTTCCTGCTTCTCCCACTCCGCAAACGTTTTGAACTCGGGTTGCAAATCGTACAAGCCTCTGCCGATCATTTCCTGCGCTGAGACGATCTGGCACTTGCCTTCAATCTTCAAAGCGCCTTGCGAAAAGTATTCTCCGAAATAAAACGACCCCGAGTACTTCTCGTGTTTTTTCTGTAAGCGAAAACGCTCAAACTGTTGTAGGCGCTTATGAGAGGAGCTATACGCTCGGATCAAGTCCATGTCTCGAAGCAACACTCCCTTAGGGAGATCGGTAGTATCGAGAACACAAAGAGAGATGTCGTTGAAGTCCGAGCCATCTCTATGACTAGCGTGAAGATAGAAGATGTACACAATCGCGAATAACAGCGAGCTCGTCCAAGAAACAAGGTTATCTTCGGGGCCTTTCCACCAATTGAGATGGAGATATAACATTTCCGCCACTCGCTTATCGTCTCTGGCGAAGATGTCCAAGCTGGAAGTTGATTTAGCGCCTCTGGCATCCATAGATTTCGCCCAGAGAATGTCGGTATAACCGCAGGATTTCGGGGTGAATACGCGAAATAGGTAGCGGGGAACTTCGAACTTTTCCTGAACCCACTCCTTGTCCCCGGTAGGGCAGAAAGGAAGACACACAGGGTTGGGATCAGGATTGAAATCGGCATCGTAGAGACTTAGGGCCTGTAGGCCCTCGGTTAAAGCCTGGGATGCCATTGTTTGCACAGACAGACCAAGGTGCTGAATATGCTAAATGAGTCTGCTGCGAGATAATTAGTTTATAGAGAGAATGAGTGCGGGTGACACCGTTTTTAGGGAAGCGGTGAGGTCGAAATAAACCTGTGGGAATGGCAAACAACCTGCGACGCTACTCAACGAGGACTTCAAACAGAGAACTCGTGCGGCTGTTGTAAAACTTTGATGGCAAGGTTGCCTAGTTCTTAGGTCACTGTGAGCCTGCCGAATGGCTTACTCGACGCTCAAAAACAACCGGCTTAATGCGTATGCCGACGAATCAGAATATGGCGTGTGGTATCATCCGCACAAATGATAAGATCAACGTGTCTGCCAACAGCAAAAAAAGGGCTGTTATGGACTTCATCGAGCGGGGTATGTATCTCTTCCTACCGCCTTACTTTCTTCCCTTACCCTGCCCTCCATGTTCCCAACCCAAGAGGACCTGTGTCATAATTAAACCAACCAATTGACAGGCCCAGAAGTGCTCATCATTGGTAGGTGTGACGAACCGGTCAGACTATCCTCTGAAAGGGTCCAGCGAAGGTATGGTTGACAAGAGCCTGTAGGTTCGGTGAAGCAAAAAGGCTCACAACAATAAGCGTCTTTCACAATGTGTGCTTGAGGGTGTCTCCAACACTGTGATTGTATTGCTAGCTGGAGAGCTGCCAGAGCTCTCCCTAATGAGTGACTATATACTGGGTGTTGATCACCATAATCACCAGCTCATCGATGATGCTGTTGATGCAATGATTCCTCCCTCACTATAATCACCAGGTGGGTGATTGGATGGATGGATGATGCACGAAGCCTAAAGGGCCTTGGCACGCTGAACTACATTCGGTTCGTTGACATTTGGTCATGGCCTCGTACAAGCCCTCTACTCTTTCCCTTTCCTCATGCCACCTCGTGCTTCTTGACTTTATTTTTAGCAGATCGACTTGGAGGTTGCGTTCTCTAAGTGTTTTAACATCCTATCTTCAGAATTTAAAACGAGATCTGCCGGTTGAGGCTGTGTGGTATTAGTAAGGCTCCCCTGCTATGGTTGACATGGTCTTCGCTGATCTTCGTCCTGGATTTTACGTCTGGCGTCCAGTTCTTCGGGTCGGATGGTGCTTTTCTTCCTAGATAGAACGAGAGGCTTCCTCGTCTTTCTACCGTGTATTGCAGCATATCTTTTCTGAATGATGCCCATCTTGCGCAACTTAGTAGAAAGTGCTCTAGCGCGATGGGGCCGAGAAGTTCTAGGGGTAGCGTCTCCATGCCCTGGCATCACTATCACCATCATCACCCAGCAGCAACGCCTCCCAACTTCCCAATCGAAGCCGTTCATTAACCCCATATTTTCCCTCTGTATAGTTGAAAGCCGAGGTCAAGGTACAGGTGATATAGCGTTCCTATGGAGCTCTTCAAATCTGTCAGCCCTCTTAGTTTTCTTGCCAACTCTCATACTATTGTCACCGTCAAGCTATTGGGAAAGCGTGAAGAGTATAATGAGACAGGTGATATTTTGGGATTGGAACATTGCGTCCGAAAAGCGATAAGCGAGTTCAGTCTCTCCTACTCTAGGTTGGGGCAAAGGGTCGCTTCGCAGCTGTCGTGGTAAGTGAATGCGTTCTTTCGTACATATCCTCGTGCGGACCTCGATAGGGGAGTTTCTAACGCTAGCTCTAAAATACTAGCTCTGGAACTTTCATTGATAGATTAACTAGATTAAATGAGCAAAAGGCTAACTATGCATACTTTTGAGGTTGGGGAGAATATCATCACGCGTAGCGCATCTTAAGCTAGGAGGCGTGACGACAGCTTTTCTCAACCGCAAGGTGATAAAGCTGACCACTACAGGGTGCCCTCTGGTAATTTGCTACTACCGATGACTGCCGTATAATTTTATAGAATAGCAGGTTCAAACGTTGTGAGTCTTGGGCCGTCAAGAATGTTGCAGTTGGCGTTGTCTCGTTGAGCCGCCCTTGAGGGGAAGACTTTTTTACACGAGATGATACGGGCAGCGGCGACAATGTGAGTCTCAGAGTCTCGTACAGCCAATTTCAGTACAGCTCATAGTGGTGGTCAACATCGTATACAAATAGGACTGCAGCACTGCATCTGACGTTAAATGCTTTGCCGTATCCCCGCTTCCAGAAGTGTTTGTGAGGAACATCACTCTTACTCAAAGTTCGGGCTGACTGCACAGCACTTCTGGCTCGGCCGTTACGATGTTTTAATTTTGGTGTTGAGAAATGGGCAGGCGTCAGCCCTGGCAGCATATTTCATGCCGGCTTTGCGTTGTGAGTCTCTGGCCAACATCCCCGAAGCCAGGAACGTGGCACTCTCCTTTTCATGCCGCTGCGGCCTCCGTCAGGCGTACCACCCTTGCTGGTTAATCCCTCATCTGCCTCACGTTCAGGTTGATCCTCTTATTCCTCATCCACCCCCTCCACTCTTCATACTTGCCATCCTCGGCCGGCCAATCCTCCAGATAATCTGGACAAGTCCCCCTGAGCACCTTAGGCACCCCGTGCCAAGCGAACCGCGACTCCTTGGTCATGTAGATGGCATCGCCCGACCGCAGCCGCAACAGTAAAAACTCCTTCCTCCCTCCGCCCCGCCCCTCGATGACCGTTTTCTGCTGCTCGCTGTCCTCGTCATTGGGTGCGATCATGAAGAGGCCCTCGCACCCGAGGCTGAGGCTGACCAGGCCCCTATCTGTCTCCTCCGACACGTCGCGGTGCATCATCATGGTGTCTCCGGGTGAGTAAAAGTTGACGATGGCCGCCTCGGCGCGCGTCTCAGGGAACAGCGTCTCGAGGAAACCAGCCACGTCCGGCGGGAACGCCGGTGGCCTCTGCCCACCTTCGCCTTCGTTTTCTTGCTCCGGGTATATGCGCTTCGTCCAGTCGTACTGCCCGCCTAGCGTCACCCAATGCAACTTGCGCTCGAGCACTTGCCGGATGGTCAGGGGTTTGTGGACAGTGGGGTCTTTAGGGATGAAGGACGGTGGGGAGGTCGGGGAGTAGGAGAAGAAGGAGGCGTCTATGCTGTCTTTGTTGTTGTTGTCGTCGTGGTCGTCGCCCGTGGTAGGTTTGGGGTAGGGAAGGTCGAAGTGGAGGTGGAGGTTGGTTTGGTGGGTTGAGTTGCTCAGATCACGGTGTATGAGACGCCCGAGCAGGATTTTTTGCACCTCTGAAGGAACGAGAGAGGGGACAATCAAGAGGCCTGACAGAGATCAGTCTGATAGGCAGAATACAAGAAGACAAATTTGGCTGACTGACCAGGTAGGAGGGGGTGATAGTATATCGGGACATCTTCGATGGTGTCAAAGTTAGGGGTATCGCTTGGGCAGAGGTAGCGGAAAGATCGTTTCAGAGTTTCAGCAGAAATGTTGCCCGCAACACAGAATTCGGCGGCACTACTTGGGTCCTGCAGATCGTCGATATCTTCGCTGCGCAAGTCCTTTGGTTCCGTCTTTGCGAATCTCTTCCACTTCGCTCTGAGCTCGTCCGACGGCTGCTCATGAGCGTCGAGTTGCTTAATGTCTACCGTCATTCTGGCGCTTGTCAAGTATGCACACTCTCATCTTGCCCAAGAGAAGCCTAGCTGAATGAAGGATACCAATAGTTAGGACAGATTTGAGGAATATTGCTGGTGCGGCTGCTAAAGCCAGGACTTGAGCAGGGTTCGTGAGCGCATCGACCCGGGATTTTTACCTGGTTCTTCACAATATCAAGAGTCCCACGTAGCGATCGCGGGGTTGTGGACTCTGGGCTAGACCCCCTCCGAACAGCACGAACCCGCAAGAGTGGCATGTGCGCCAGCGCTGAAAGTACAAGTCAGGTACCGAAAAGTGGGTCTGCGCCACGCGGGGCTGATGTCCTCGACGCGGTCTTCGCGTCGCCAGTTACCAAGCAACCGATTCCATTTGTTGACCTCCAGGGCTGCGGAAATTTAACCGCTGCATCAACCGTGGAATTCATTCAAGTCTAACTCCGGCCCTCTCAGCAGCGACAACCTACGACTGTACGACAGCAAGTGCCGTTTTATGGCGAAGCGCATCTGACGACTTTGGTTGCCCTCCTCTCCAATTTTCCTTTGGAGCATTTCTGTCGGGCGCTGTTTATTTCCTCCCTTGCGACGGTTGCCCCTCAACCCCCACCATCCGGCACCAACATCTCGTCCTTCCGTGAAGTTGAACCACGACATTTCTGCGCCCCGACTATCGCGGCTTCGAGATCGCGTTCCACTTAATTGACAGGTCGAGCAATTGGTCCAATTATCAGACATTCACCGCTGCGATAAACAAGAGCCATGGAAAACTACCAGAAACTCGAGAAAGTCGGCGAAGGTATACCGCCCGCTTCGTTCCCTGACGTCCTGCCTCCATTTCCCAAATTGCTAACATGCCTGATGTCTCCAGGAACGTATGGTGTGGTGTACAAGGCTCGCGACCTCAACAATGGCGGTCGCATCGTGGCCTTAAAGAAGATTCGCCTGGAAGCCGAGGATGAGGGCGTCCCATCTACCGCCATTCGTGAGATTTCGCTGCTGAAGGAGATGCGCGACCCGGCCATCGTGCGCCTTTTCAACATTGTCCATGCCGACGGTCACAAGCTCTACCTTGTGTTCGAATTTCTCGACCTCGACCTGAAGAAGTACATGGAGGCGCTCCCGGTCAGCGAGGGCGGACGAGGAAAGGCGCTTCCGGAGGGAACGGGTGCCCAGCTGCAGGGCATGGGTCTCGGCCAGGCCATGATCAAGAAGTTCATGAGTCAGCTCTGCTCGGGTGTGCGCTATTGCCACAGCCATCGTATCCTGCATCGTGATCTCAAGCCGCAGAACCTGCTGATTGACCGCGAAGGAAATTTGAAGCTGGCCGATTTTGGCCTGGCTCGCGCGTTTGGTGTACCGCTCCGCACCTACACCCACGAGGTTGTCACTCTCTGGTACCGCGCACCCGAGATCCTGCTCGGTGGTCGCCAGTACTCGACCGGCGTGGACATGTGGTCGGTTGGATGCATCTTTGCCGAGATGTGCACGCGCAAGCCGCTTTTCCCAGGCGATTCAGAGATCGACGAAATCTTCAAGATCTTCCGGTACGTGCCAAACCTTTCCAACTCGGCGATACGTACCCCAACTAACCTTCATCCGCAGTCTCCTTGGCACCCCGACCGAAGACATCTGGCCCGGCGTGACCAGCTACCCCGACTTCAAGGCCTCCTTTCCCAAATGGGTGCGCGACCACTCTGTGCCGCTCTGCGCGAATCTGGACGAAGCGGGCCTGGACCTTCTTGAGATGATGCTCGTCTACGACCCCGCCGGCCGCATCTCAGCGAAGCAAGCCTGCAATCACCCGTACTTTGAAGACCTCGAGACCAAACCCCGCCCGCAGTACAGCTACCACTAGGATCGGGAGTTTACGTGCATGGGTATCAAGACGGTCCATCCCGCGGCTCGCCGGCGGATGGTGTCCGCCCCTAGCCACAACCTTTAGAGGAGCTCGGCCGGGTCGACGAGCGAGTGCTGCCCCCGACCCAGGCGTTCCTCGACCAATAATTACAATAGCCTGAAACATACGATAACGCCTCGCGTTCAGGATACTTGTTGACCATGAGAATTACGTCTCTTCATCAACAGCATTTTACGGCGGCGTTACAGTGGGCTTGGGAATGCATAGCATGGATGGGCAAGGATGGTAAACGTATGATGTTAGAAATGGCACATTGGTGGCCGAGGATGGGCTGGTGGTCGAGCGAATGGGTAGTGGAGGGCTTTGTTGAGGATCGCATCGATCACGCCTCGAGACTCCAGCCACCCTCTGGCGGACCAGATCTAGGGCTTCGACTCTCTGCCCGTTTTCGACTCGCAGTCCGGTTTGGACTAGCTTGCTTCCTTTGTCGTTGTTATATTGCCATGGCATAGCTAATGTATGCAGTAGCGAGAAAGGGCTGCGCAGGCACTGGAATCGATGAATGTCTCCTTTGAAGCTATTAAAGAGATTCCTAGCTCCCCCAGGTCGCGTGAAGGACAGACTTGCAACGACCCTGGCCAGCAGCAGCCAGAATTAATCACGCATGCTTCTCTCACATGCTAAGTGTACTGAGTAGCGGAACCATCAAAAGATGGGAGCAGTTGCCATGATGGAGACAGACAGTGCAAGCTTCCGGGCACAATCATCGCTATATTTTTGGTGGCCAGTCTTGGCCTCTCCGCCGCCGCCTTTGAAATTCGAAAACCTACATATCTGCCCCTTCCAATTTTCAAAACGACTCGTCCCTAATTCCATCCAAACTTGAAGTGAAGAATGAACAGCACATGCGAACACGTTAAGGGAACCAAAACAGGATACACTTTAGCGACAAAATTCAACTCAACTGCTCGCTTTCGGTATGCCGTACTGATGTCCTCGTACCACAACTGCTTCTAACAAGATTAGCAGGGTCACAAAGCCACATTCGTAGGGACCAAGATTGGTAATACATTTTTGTCTAAGCTACACTAGATTGACGGACCCTTTCACCCCGGCTAAAATTTGTTTGTCATGTGGGGCAGGATTCACACGAGCATGATAATGCATGGTTCAAATGTGCCACAACACACTGGCAACTTTGAATTCATCGCTGAACATGGGATACCGTGCTTACAGCCGAGACGGCGTGGCAGGGCGGTTGCGACTATGCAAGGCGGTGGCATGAAAATGCCATTGGCGCTATATCTAGAATAGATGCACGTTTATGGTTCAGCGAACTGTGGTCGCTTCCAGCGAGTTGTCTGAGCAGAGGAAATCATTAGTAGAGTGTTTGCGGGTTGAATATGTCTGCGCCGGAGGTCGGATGTTGTGCTCGGAGCCGTGTAGGTACTCGTAGTAGAGTTCCAATACTGCAATAGCAACCGCCTGTGTCACTTCGCTCCAGCTCGTAGCTCGGTCTTGATTGTCTCGGTTCCGAAACAGCTAGGCACGGATGGATGCAAGAGCGGACAGACATAGTATAGAGGATGCCACAGAGAGATCTACTGAGCAGCCACCCGGGATATCACCCCCCGGATGTCCGTTCAATATTGACCAATCTCGGCGCACAACGCCGCACCACTTTCTTATTTGTACGCAAGAGTGTAACCTGGGAATTCGGGGAGATGCTCAACCTCGCCAGCTCAATCCCCAAGTGCCGAGACTGGGTCGCGCCGTAAGCAATCCTTCCCTTCAAGACTCTACTGACCCCAATGGCTCTCGAAGGTTCCCACTACCCGCAGGCACAGCAAACAGGTTTTTTTTTTTTTTGGTTTTTTTTGGGACATGCAGCTGATGCGCGCGGCTTGACGTCGGGTGGTTGAGCAGCCGCTGCACGAAGGGTTCAGACGGGAGATTTGCGGCGCGACTGGATCGAATCGGAATCTCCAGCCAATCACGGAAGCAGCGCAGTATCAAAATTAGCATCGCGCGTTCGCTGCGCTTGGTTCGGCCAATGGGATCGCGTCAGAGCCTTTAAATTGGAAAGTTGAAGATCTGGGGCGCAGTCGCCCGTGGGGACGGCTGCGGATGTCTCCGTGGCAGTCTGCGAGTCTGCGTCGGCGCCTGTGTGAGTTAAGCGCTGCTGGGCCTTCTCCTAGCCGCTTTGTTTACTTTGGGCGGCGGCAAAGACGGGCGCTTGCGCTTGCACGCTTACGCTTCCAAGATGCGGCTGCCGAGCTTGTTTCTGCTCAATAACGCCGTGGACTCTCTTGAGCTGATGAGTATGCTGCTGCAGGAATGTAGTTCTGCCGAGTTGGGCCGCAGTGCATGGCTACGTGGTTCTGCAAATTGATTTTGATTTTCACTTCTGTAACGTGCAAGTTCGCAATCCTGAGGTTTCCGCTCCCACATGCGCTTTAATGCTCAAACCGTATTGGATGAGTTGGTGTTACTGCCACTGACACCCGGAACGGGGCATTTTCTACGGCCGCCTTGATCTTTCATCGTCATCTGATGGCCAGGCCCCGGTGGTACGACCGCGACCGGGAACCTGCCCTGGCCTGTCTGGCCTGGGCGCGGAAGCCGCCGAGATGACGAAGACCCTCGTTTGTTCGAGTAGGTGCCATAGAGATTTTGCCCCAAACGTAGCTTTGAAATCAATTCACGCTGGCCAAGTCTATCAGAACGCGCGGCAGTTCCACTCTTCAGCTTGGAGAGAGTGGCTGGTGGTTTCGGTTTCCAAGCTTGTGGAACCGGGAGTCTGAGGTGGAATGGCCCCGATGACGTAGCTCTCAGCCACAGCCAAGTGCTAGACTTTTTCAACGCCAAGACCCAGGACGCCTTTAACAATTGTTGCCCTAAGTGCAAGCCACACTTGTTAGCACACACAACCCTTGCGCATGAACCCAATTTCGCTTGGTCCAGGGAGTCATCCAATTTGCATACCGGCGATCTGGCCGAGCTCAGCCTTCCAAGATGGCGTTGACTCGAATCGGCTTGACCA
The DNA here is from genome assembly GCA_033296725.1 of Corynascus novoguineensis. Taxonomy (NCBI): domain Eukaryota; kingdom Fungi; phylum Ascomycota; class Sordariomycetes; order Sordariales; family Chaetomiaceae; genus Corynascus; species Corynascus novoguineensis. The sequence goes on along the minus strand of MU857690.1, from coordinate 25,790 downwards.
GCAACCGAGGTATCCGTGGCTATCCTTCGACATCATCAGCGATAATGCCGTGGCGGCAGTGCTGGCTTCCGTGCGACGGACATGCCGTCGCGAAGCGCGAGCAGCGAAGACTTTGGTCGCAGCCATGAAACATTAACCATAGCTACGGTATGCTGTTTTGCTCAGCCCCTGCAGCATGATTGGACCGCCAAGAAGACCTTACCCAAAGATGCCGCAGCCCAATCACGGTGCCCGGCGGAGGTGCCGCGGAAGTTGGAAACGCCGACGCCGCCGAGCCGACCTTTAACTCCCCCATTCAAACAGGGCTTGCTTCGGCCTGCCGGCGGAATTCGGAAAGCATGCCAAAGAGAACGGACGTTCGGGCCCCTCCGGAATAAACTTCCGGCCCTCCCTCCGCCAAGAACGAGGGATGGGCGGTGTGTCGAGCCAGATTCAATTCATCAGACTACACTTGTGTAGACCTGGAGGTTGCTGCAAGCAGCCGCGCCGAGACGCGGGGTAGCGGCTTGGTACGTGAGGGGCCATGGTTAGCTGCGTTCCACACCCGTTCACCGCTCACTGACCGCCTGTCGAGTAATGGTTTGCAGCCATCGGCTGCTTTTTGATGCACGATTCAGGGGAATCTGTTCCCTGATGGTTGCCACCGTCTCAACACCGCCATTTTCAGTCCAGACATATTTGTAAAGAAAAATTTTATGTCCGATTTGAAACATGATTTGAGAAACAAAATGTGTTTGGGGGAGCCGGGTACCTTGCAGCGATGCGATTTGAACCTCGTCATCAAAGTTTGGCTGCAGTGAGATGTCTTAACTGGCGTGACATGTCTGAGCAGACATTGAATGTAAGAAATATTTTCTGTTCATGGGCAGATAAGGTTGTTACAAAGAATTGTTAACTTAGTTGTTTCTTTTCAAATTCTTTGAATTCTTTGCCTAAACCTCGGAAAGCTACTTCTTAAAAAAAGTGACATCTGATCAATGCCGATCACATCGCAAAGGTACACAGGGACAGAGTAGTGATACACTACCCTACGAGAGGGAGTCTGTCGTCTCTCAGTAACTCGTGCTATACGCACTACGCTCATGTGGCTCGTAGAAGAGGGCATGTGGTCCCTGCTCTACATTCCCACATCACGCGGGGCCTTTATACCACCTTTGAACGTCGGGAAGAGAGATTAATGGGCACCCGTAAACTAAAAACACAAAGAAGTAATTTTGGTTCTCTACTCTAAGACTTGGATCAACATCAATTCGAAGACCGTAACGGATTGTTTGAACCACGTTGTCAGCGTCGTTTATTCGTTTTGTTTCATCGCCATGCGGAGGTCGGCTTGGTAAGTCTTGGCAACCGCTCCAGGGGTCTTGTCAGGGGTACCCTGTGTGTACTTCCTTCACTGGACAAGACACCACGACCCCGAGCCCCTGATTTTGCCTCTTAAGGAAGCAATAAGATGGCACGAGAACGGATTGAAGGTATTCGGAGAGCCACATGCGAGTGTGGTATGATGCATAACAGCTTCCAGGTTTTCAACTGATGTGAGCTCGCTGGGCTGCAGCGCATCATGCGATGAGGATCCATATCTTCAGGATTGAAGGACTGCATTAAGATGCCTTTTCCTAGGTGGACTCCCTAGCGACGTTCAAAAATCTCCCTCCAAAAGCATTGGAATATTGGTCTTGGCCGCGTCGAAAGCAAATCGTAAGCCTACACTACACTAGAATGAAAACCAATTGAGGAATGCAATCCTGACTTGTGATGACCCCTCGACTCCGCTTTGGGCGTTGAACCGTGCTTTGCAACTGCAAAACACGGCCCTCGCTTGTTTCAAGTCGGTTGAAACCCCACCAATGGCGCTCAGTGCTCACAAGATTGCTGGCACCTCAACAGCTCGCATGCTGTACGTGCAAAGCTAGCAGCCATTCAGCACTCGCATTATGCACCCCTTGGGTACAGCATTGGACCAAATGTAAATCAGCACCCACTGATAACAAGGTGGCACAAGGCAAAAGCGCAGACTTGGGCCCGGGTGATGTTTAATTGCAAGCATTGACCGGCGGGATGCGTGCTGTGTGTTGGCGATGGCCACGTCGCGTGCACCTACAAGTGACAAGGTCGCGGAGATCATGATAAAGCCACATGCTTCGCGAGCGTGATCACGTCTCCTTCACGCAGTCAAGTAGACGGGTTGGAATTTTCCATCCGACGTTGCATTGTAATTGGGAGTCGCCCTGTAGAAACCAGTTGCCAAACTCGGCAAACCCTCCCTTGGAACAAGACTCCGTGCTCCAGTCAATCTGACACACTCACAAGAGCTGGTTCGAAGTCAGGTACTACCATTACTACCACTAATGGGAAAGGGGCAAACCGAACAAAACTGTCCGACCGCCACGATTTCAACTTCGTCCCCGGCAACTGCGCATCTCTTGCGACTGCCCTTTTTCGCTCTCTCCCTAGCGCTCTCTTTCCCTTGGTGTAAGTCGCCAATTTCCAAGTTTCCGTATCCCTCGTCAGCGCGGAATCTCATAATTTCATGTCAAGCCGATCCTCCCTGGACCACCAGAAAAATACAAGAAACGGAAACCGCCCATCGGTTCCGAGAGCAGCAGCATCACCACAAGCTATTTGCAGACCGCTCTCAGTAATACCTTCGATCTCAAGCCCCGCAAGCTGCTTGGTTGGATAATCTTGGACTCACCGCCGGCAAATCAACCAAAGCCCACTGTTGAACCTCAAGAAACCCTTCTCCAGTCCGTCGACAACTCACCAAGCTTGGCCCATTTCATTGGCTCAGAGGCATTCCCAGCCATTCGTCTCAACATTGGACGCCGCTTTTTTCAGTTTTTCGCTGTTCCTTTGGAAGTGGCCCCACTCCGCTTCCCCCCCATTTTGCCGCTGCAGCAGGAGAGCGAATCATTTTCGAAACGCCGACTGACAGGTTGCACTGGGCGACTCTGGCGTAACGCAGCTCCAGCCGACGCCGCTTTCATTTTGGCGCGCGACTGAACCCCAGCCAACTTTTACCGCGCGCCCGCATAGAGCTGCCATATTAAACCTCTCCGGAACCCTCGAGACCCGAATCCAAAATACCTTTGTCGAGTAGCAGGATTGCAACTTCGCGGCGGCGCCGTTTTCTCGCTTCTTCACGACTTCCCCTTCCGCTGGTTCGGATCCTTCCCACTGTAACGTTAATCCTCGGCATCGTCGACCGATCCGGACCTCATCGACTCGACGACTCAGCGACGATCTGGGCCTGCCAATACGCTAGTGCACAGACCAAAACCCGCTACACCATCGCGCCCAAGTTTAGCACTGACTCGTCCCTGAATCGGCGGTCGATCTTGTCCGTCGCTCCCCCGGGATCGCATCACCAGTGTTTAATTGCAACATCGAAACCGGGCCGGTCCTCTTGCGTTGCAAACGTCAAAACTCCGCAGCCCTGGAACCAAATCGAGTCATCCCGTGCCCTCTCTCAGCGTGATTGACTTTACGATAATCGCTTCTGCTACCCTCAGCCACCTCTAAAGGCCGTCTGCAGAGCAAATTCGGAGCTCCGGACCCACTTTTCCCGGGATCGCCACCCCCCGGTCAAGCTCTCGTTGCGCGCGTTCAATTTTCAGTCCTTGGTATCTCCTGCTGGTGTGCCCTAGAGGAGAAGGCGCCCGAGACATTTCGTGCAGCTCTTCCTGCCAGCCAGTTTCTTAACTCGAGGCTTTTCCAAGGCAATCCTCGCTCTTGCCGGACTTGTCCGCTTCGTGCTTCGGCTCCCTCACGATTTATTGGTCAGCGTTTGGCTTGGCACTCTTGCAGCTGCCAACCCGCAAAATCCAGCCAGACTCGCCCAAAAAAGCCTGGACTCGCTGATCGCGCAAGCCGACCGGCGGCGACCGACACTGCGGGCCACCACAACACTGCCAGATCGTCTGCGCAATCCCTGCACACTTTTGCCCCCCTACCCCTGTCCGCCTAGACGACAGTCACCCCTGAATACCTGTTCCGCTCAGCCTCGTGGACAGTGCACGTCGGCTTTTTGGCAAGGAAAAGCCACTGAGACACGCATCAACGGGTCTGCCCACTCTACGCTAAGAGGGCGCCCGTCAAGGGACCCACACTGCAACAACCAGCTGTCTGTTCAGCCTTTTGGCCGCTTGCCGAACCCGCCGATTCGGCCTCCACCCCCGGCTTTTTGACAGCGAATTGCCCACCTGAGCTTCGCTGCGGCAGGGCAACTCGTGTAAGGTCGTTCAACTGTTGATGCACACCCTTGTGCCCATCTCTTTCCCTTCCCCACATCCACTAGTGTTGTTCCCCTTTTGAGTTTTCTTATAACTCCTGGGGCATTCCGTCATCTCGAGCCCCTCTTGGATCCTTCACCATCTATACAATTAGTACAACCCCGCAGGAGAGAGTCAGTCCGGCACTTCTCACTCCTGCCTTGGAACACTACCTGATTATCCCTCGACAGCCTTCAACGACAAAAGTCAGCTTCACACAACAACATCCACCCCTCACCTCAACTCTTATCACAAGAGTCACACACCGCCTCACATTATGGATTCGATACCAATGCTCAGCCTAGAGGAGCTCAACGCTGCGGCGTTGGAGAGATTTGTCTATCAACGGGTTGACGAGGATATGGTTGAGTACTTGGCAGAGGCTGCTGCCGGTGTGATCCAATGCGACGCGGATATGATGCCGCCACCGGCCCAACCATCACGGCGGGGACCTTCGGCGAGAGCAGTCAGGAGTACAGACACCCCGCTTCCCTCTCTTGAGGTCTTCATCGCCCAGCTGGTCGTCTCTTCCAACGTGCAGGTACCGACTCTCATGTCTACCTTGGTCTACCTGCGCCGCCTCAAGTCTCGTCTCCAGCCCATGGCCAAGGGTCTCCGCTGCACCACACACCGCATCTTCCTGGCCTCGCTCATCCTCGCGGCCAAGTACCTTAACGATAGCAGCCCCAAGAACAAGCACTGGGCCAACTACAGCGTCGTGTCAACCGACAAGTACCTTTTCGGCTTCAGCCGCACTGAAGTTAACCTGATGGAGAAGCAGCTTCTCTTCTTGTTGGACTGGGATCTGCGCATCACCGAGGAGGATCTTTACCGGGAGTTTGAGACCTTCCTTGCCCCGATCCGCATCGAAGTTCAGGACAACCACATCCGCGAGATGAGGCGGAAGCGGAAGCAGGAGCAACGGAGGCAGGAGCAGGAGATGCTGGAACGCCAGCTGGAGCAGCAGCGTCTCGAACGCCAGCGCGAGCGCGAAGAAGAGGCCGCTCTCTGGCAACGACTGGCCCAGCCCCAGGTATCTCGGGACATTTCGCAAGAACGCGCCGCGTACGCCACGCCCCCGTCTTCGCGCGGCACATCGCGGTCGCGCCAGGCCACCTACAACGCGGCTCACTCCCGCGAAAGCAGCCGCGACGTGTCGCCGCCGGGGCTCGAGTCGAGCGCCTCTTCGTACGCGGGCTCGACCTCGTCGCGTGCCACGACGCCCAGCGAGGCCGACATCACCACCGCCCACCAACCGTACATTTACGACGGCGCCGACTGCGGCGCTGTCTACAACTCACCGATGGATGTCCAAGAGATCTACGAGAGGCCTACTGTGCCCGAAAAGGACGCTATCTACCTACAACAGCAGCAGAGCCGTGGCAGGAAGCAACAGGCGGTTAAGCAGCCACAGATGCTTCCGTACGAGATCAGCGCGGAGCAGTTGAGAAGTTTGGAGGAGTCTAATAGGACGGCGCCTTCCAAGAAGTTCAAGGGCGTGTTTGGACGCGTCTTTGGTACTGCTCGATGAGTTGCCCTGGGAAGAGGGCAATGACGATGACATGAGCGGCTGTGTTTTTGGAAACTTTTTTTTTCTGGTTTGCATACGGGGTGTTGGCGCGTTTTTGCACTCCTGGTTGAGTGCATTCTCTGCTCTACACACCCGACACGGAGTTTGGTGGTCATGCTTGGGTTCACTTTGGCGCGCTTTTGCTTTGCTTTGCTTGCTCGGAAAAGCGAGATGCTATATTACTTTATCGGCGGTGCATTGATGGGTAGATCTGGGTAGATCTGGCTTTGGGCGTGGATATGTCTGATACGTATCGATCGGATGGTTCGGTCCGGCGTTGTCATGTCACAGCATCATTGGCAATCATACCACGGGCATTCTGGGGCAGGCGATGGTTTGGGTCGAAACTTAATTACGAGGACGTCTCCTTTGTTTTTGGCTACCTGATGATGATCATCATGGCTTTGGGACGGAAGGGACGGCAATAGCTGTAATAGTCTAATGATCATGATCATTGAGATACCTCCTGCGCTGCCTTGTTTCGCTATCGTTTCTTGCCTCCCGGCGCATCTGTGGATCATTGTGAACACCCTAGATTGCTTGGCGTTGGTGGTGGCAACAGTAGGGTCAATTTACTGACGCGTAACTGTACGCAGTCCCCGCCACCTCTAGGTTCTCGTTTACGCGGCCGATGCCTATCACGACTGTGGTGGTCAACTGAGAAGCCACCGCAACCCCCCCAAAACCCAGTCCGCGTTGGGCCTCAATTTGGCGAACCATGCCACAGGTTCGGCGTCCCTGTCTCCGAAGCCCCGGCCCCGCCGTGCCCGCCTTGTGAAAAGGTTGGTCGCCGATGCGGGGAATCGCCTGGCCGCATATAGGAGTTGTGTTTCTCGTCTCTCTCGGCGCGCCACGTTTCATGCGCGATTTACAATTTTCGAGTACCTTGCTCTCTCTCTACGCTACAATGCAAAGTGTGTCTTTTTGTCGCTGTTGCCGTGGTGAAGAATACCTTGCAGGTAACCACCGGGCGTCCGCATGGTGAATAACCGAGGAGTACGGGGTCACGGGAGGTTGCATGGCTAGTGTATACTACGAAAACGTCCATCTGTCTGGGGGCCCCTTGCGTGCTAGCGACCCGCCAGCGTGGAGGTTCGTTAGCTCGCCCATATTCGCCCCCGTACTCCTCTTCCTCACCGCCATGTCTCTGGGTGTGGTCGGCATCAACACTACGGTACCGGTGGGGGGAAGGGAGCGAAAACGAGCCGGGGGCCGTTGTTTCGGGTCCATCAATCTTTTTTTGCTGCAGCACTTTGTTGATTTTCCCTCTGCTGCGACGGATGAAGCCCGTTTTCGTGACCCGGACACGTATACCCGGAACTCAACCAGGCAGTCCGCGTCTCGTTTTGGAGAGTCCTCCTCGCCAGCGTGTCATTGTCAACAATGATGCATCGTGATAGACCGTGATGGGCGTCGGATTGGCCTGATCTCGAACCGTTGCGGCCCCCGACGGTGCGGCCAGGCCAGGTCGGCCAGACGGGAGGGTCGCGTGGATGCGGCCCGGTGGTTGGGGTGTTACAGAATGGTGAAGTACGTTGTTTGTTGTTGGTTGAAACGGTGGAGCTGTTTGGGTCCGGCTGGCCGGGGGGAGAAGGGGGGGGGGGGGGTGGTTTGCCGGGTCCGGGCCCGGCACCCGGGGCCGAGACCGGGATGTGGCCGGAAGGGATTTTGAGACGGGATTGTTGCCCTTGCTGATTCCAATCCCAATACGTTGCATGCATGCACGCGTATCTCGGATACGCCAAGAGTCAGCATGGCTGACTTTCGTTTATATCGGCGGTGAGGTTTAAGATCTGACGAGCGACTCCTCCGCTATTACTCGCTTAGGCGAACTGAGGGTGAGTGGCTGCGCCTGATGACAGATATTGCAGTCCAGGTGAGGCTCAATTCAGAGCCGAGAGTATGCGTCAGCGGCGTATCTGATTTAGTCCTTCCCCGGATTTACACCACACATTGCACGAACACAAACAAGCACAGGTTGACCGCAAGGCAGGGTGCTGCGCCGTAACCCTGCAGAAGGGTTGCCCGTTTTGGAAAGCAAGCCACCCCAAATTTCTCCTATCGCGACAAAAGCACGTCACCTCCAGCGAGCAGGTCTAATCTTGCTCGGCTGCTTAGTACACACAGTGCTCAAGGTAGGACGGAGGCTTAGCTTGCCTGACGAACCGTTTGTGTCAGCTGAGGTCGCAGGTTCCAAACCTTGCTCGGCAGCCAGGTAGTCTTGTGAAAAACCAACAGATCGTGAGAGCGGGGAGAAGCTGCGGTGATTGGCTTGGCCGTGTTCAGGTTGCACGGGAACGACTGGCTGCCAAAGCTTTAGGTCGAAACGAAGGTGTCTGGTGCAGCTCTCCCCTCCCACCCAACAGACTGGCCCAGATCGGGCTGTAACAAGGGAGATGGTTGTTTTCGACTTGCAGGGAACAGAAAGCAAAGAAGCCTCGGGCGGACTTCTGGGAGAAGTTTGTGCGACGGGATGCGTGGCTTCTGCTGTCGCGACCCGACAGTGCACTGCACTGCCACGAAGAAAATTGTCAATTGAAAATTGCTAAACGGGCCGAGGCCCGGTCAGACGGCTTGATTTGGAAGCATGATTCAGCCAGCACTTGGGCAAGGCTTCAATTTGTGTCATCAGTCTGCTTAAGGGACTTTTTGGTGGCAACGCGACACCGAGGCCTGGGTTTGTGGCCTTGTGATGGATGTTCCGTCGACCGCGTGGTGATCGTGGCGCTTGTCGGATGCAACCAGATGATCAGTGGGGCAATGAAAAAAAAAAAGCTTTCATACTAGGGCTTAACCCTAACCCTCCCAGTTGCGAAAAGATCGTGACAGTCTCGGCCACTCTGGCTAACCAGCAGACATAGATCCAGAAGGTCTGTATCACGAACCACCAAGCCTTGATCGGCTTCTGCGCTTTCACTGTCACACCTTCCCAATTTCCCCGCCTTGCCAAATTCATGGTGTCAAAATGGCGAGGCAGAGTACTATGCAGGAAAGAAAAGAAATAGTACAAGGACGATGGCTCCACGGTACAAGAGGCGAATCAAAGGCGTGTTGGTGGCACTTGATTAGGCTGTAAGTGGCACTAGATGATGCAGGAGTAGCACCCATGACGTGTCTCAATCCCTTCCTCATCACCGCTCGGGGTTACTTCTCCCTGAAGTTCAATGTGAACACGAAAAAAGCGCCACTTCTGGCGGTGCGGAACGTTCCACACACCCTCAGACTCCTGATAGCCAACCTTCTGCAGCCATCTCTAGACTCGTCCTGCATAGGTTTCACATGAAAGGACTCTATCTAAGTGGTCCAGCCCCTCCCCATTCTAGTTTTGATTCGTCCCCAACAGGTAAATCATTTAAATCTTTTTCGATGAATTCCTCGATGGGTAGATTTGACGATTTGACGAGCCTCCCATAGTATTGGCAAACAAAGAATAAAATATTTGAACAGGGACAGAACAGTACGACACTTAGCCGATCAGGGCTGAGTCGAGGAGGGGCGAGGAAAGAGCGACGGAGGATTTGGAGGATTTGGAGGACGAAGTAAGCTTGTGCGCCATTACCGAAGTGTATGAGCGGTTACAGGGGTTACGAGTTTTTTTACTTTGCATGTAGTTTCCCTAATAAGATATCTGTATACATGCAACTAATAGGATGGCTCTCTATATCATAACTCAAATCAAGACAGTCTGCCAAGTGGCAGCGTTTTGATGGAACTTTCACGGTGAGGTTAGTTATCAACAATGAATAAACTACAGTCCACTTTTAATCGCCTCTGCGCTAAATAGTAGTATTCACGCTGTCGGCACATGGCATCCGTGGAGCCCAAAAGCCACGGCAAACTCGCATTCAGCCTTGCCCAGCTCAATCATGGTCTTAGCATCCAAGCAGAGCAGATAGCTCGTCTTGTTTGCGCCATCAAGGACAACGCTGAGCAGGACGCCGTCGTCCTCATCATCAATCTGCTCTGTACCCCCTTTCCCCTCCCCGTTCGTCTCACTCGTCCTGTCTATTCCAGTCGTCTCCCCGACTGGCCCTGGGTCCGGCCGCGGCCGCGGCCGCGGGACGAAGATGGCCTCCCCCGGCGTGTGCCCGAGCGGGCCTTCCCAGAGGAGGACCTCCCCGCCGCCGGGGGCGTCCATGTCGACCTTGGCAATGGCGTCAAAGAGGGTGCTGCGAGCACGCGTCACGGCCAGGTAGGCGTAACGGTGCCGCCGCCCCCTGAAGCGCGGGTTGATGACAGGTAGCTCACCAGCGTGTGGCGCGGGCGTCTCGGTGACGAGCTCTGGAGCTGGCGGTGAGGTGCTGTGGCCGGTGGGGTCGCTGGTTTTCTCAGTGGTGGTGGTGGCGGTGGTGCGGGTGCTGGTAAAGGCGTCCTTGCGCAAGCGATACCGTGCAAGCCGAGAGAACAACTGCTGCTGCTGCTGATGTCGCTGTAGCTCTTGGGCATTTTTGTCGTCCTTGTCATCCTTGTCGCCGTCAGCGATGGTGGCTGAGGCGGCTGTCCAGAACTGGGCGGCCTTGTCGTTGCGGTTGAGGAGGACGTCGTAGTAGAAACCGTCGATGATGTGCCGGTTTGGGTAGTCAACCACTTCACAGATGACGCTTCCCGTACCACCACCTTTTTCGTCATCTTCCTCGAAAGCGTTAACGGTGTGAAAGAAGAAGCGGGCAGGCGAGGCAAACTCAGCCACGACACCCTTGCCGTGCCATCGATCGATGACGAACCAGCGGCACGTCTCAGTAGGGTCGAAGGGCTTGATTGCGTCCTTCAGGTTGTTTTCTAGCACAATCTTGAAGCCCTTCAGCGCAAAGTGCGCCACGGGCACGTAGAGGACGACGTAGTTGCGTGTAAGGAAGAAGCTGTGGATGTAGGCCGCCTTGTAAGGAATGACGGCGAGGATGTCGGTCTTGCCGGTGGCGGCGCTAACGCGGAAAACGCGGTAGACGGGCTGCTTACCAACGTCGAGGTTGTAATTGAAGTAGTCGCCCGTTTCCGGGTCGACTTCTCCGTGGGCAGCGCTCAAAGGTCCCTTGAGGTCCGGGTGAAACTTGGTTTGTTTCGTAATCTCGATGGGCTCCATGGTGTCGGGGTCAATCTCGCACATGTGGGTGGCGTCGGTTCCGAGAACCACGTTGGCGGCGCGGTGACCATCGGTACGAGCCTCGAACGAGGGCATGTTGGCGCGGACCGTCACGGCAACATTAGGAGGAGGCTTTTGCCTGCTGAAGACGCTCGTGAACTTGGCAAAGAGGCCGATGCAGGGATCCCGCCTTTGCGCGAAGGTAATGGACCGCAATGAGCCCGTAGCCCGGATGTCGGCCGCGCGCTCCTCCGATTGGCGACGAGACGAGTAGTATACCCGCACCGCCTGCTCCCCGTTCGCGTTCTCTTCGGCCACGATATCGAACCTGTGGGTATGGGCGAGCCCGTCGAACCAGTGAGAGATGTAGAAGGTATTCGATTTGGTGCCTTCGACCTCTCCCTGACCTGGCCCCGTCCGGTAGAGCGAACCGGCTGCCCACGCAGGAATGGTGCCCTTCACCTTGAGCTCCACGGGTCCGCGATGCTCGGTCAGACCATCAAACTGAGCGGCAGTCAGCGAGTGTCTCCGCTACTACAACCAACGCGCAAAGTCAGATCAATGCGTTTTCTTACTCCAGCTTCATTGGGCCACCCGCGGAAGGCTTGTCGTTCCAGGTTCTCTTGGACAGCTTTGGAAGAGGCACCCAAGTCGGCTGGCGTGAGCCGGGTGATCGTCCCTTGTGGAGTGAAATCTGAAGCTGTCATCCTTTTCTCTACCTGTGCACGCTTAAAGCGACTATGCTCAAACAAGCTTGAAAAACTCCCATTTTGGATTCTCTTCGTTGACGGGCGGCATAAAACTTATAATATGTTAACATCCAACAAAACAAGTCAGCCATGGATTCCCCTTTGAGGTTGCATCGTATCATCTTCGTTAGCCCTTAATGGTGTCCTACCGTGCCCACCCGCGGCTCGGCTGCATGCAACACCCAAAAGATGGATAAAATAAGCGAATGCGAACCGCAGGATCGCAACCCAGTTTGGGAACCTGGAAGATAGGGTTCGGTAATCTTTGATACCGACTTGCGTGCGGTCCACGTGAGCATAACGCTACTTTGCCAATTTGATTAGTGAGCTGCCCACTTCTGGGCATCCAGGTTTTGATGTTGACGTACGCAGCAGGGACGGGTCCGAACATTGCAGTGGCGTTGCTCGGACTTCGGCCGCATATAATTGAAGCAGTGATTCGATTCCAGATTCGGCAAGTACAGGGTAGGCATCTGCTTGGTGTGTTACTAAATACAAAGCAAAATATATCCTAGCCATGACGTCGCCGTTGATTACACTTACGCCTCTGCTTGTACCAACCTTCGTGACCCTAACATTTGTGATTTCTACCTTTCCTCGAGCCCCAAATCCAACACCACGTATTACTTCTGTACTGCGATATGATATAACTACGCTATCGCCCGTTGCAGGTCCACCAAATGCCCAAAATTTTCTTGGTACTGCTCCTCGATATTTCCCCGAACGACACCAGTGGCACCAAGAACATTATTACCACCATCGACCCCTGGCCCTCACCCGTAACACTTCTAGGAACATGAGTAGCACAGTTTCCCTTTCTTCTACCCATTAGTTACAACTACGTTACTGGAGCATCTCGCCGTTAGCTAGAGGTTATCTGGCATCAAAACACTTGATGATTGTCTTCTGCGTCTGGACCTCATCTAGGTCTTGACCCCTATGGGTGGCTACGGTTACCGTTAACAGATGTTCATCGGAGGCTTGATGCCTCTCTCTCCTTTCGGTTACTGCTTGCAATGATACTTGTACTTGAGCCCTGGGACGTGTCCCGCGTAGAGCGAACTGCGAAGACACGGAAGATTGTAAGAGGTGTCGAGGTCCTAAGCGGAGCATTACAAGGGCTATAGCTCTACGGTGGAACAAAAAAGATAGACAAAGATGCAGATATTCTTCGGGAAAGGGTTGAATTGTGGTTCGTCAAAGCGGTGTCAGGCAACGTTGTAGGTGCCAATGAAATGTTCAAGGATTGCTTGCTGGTAGTGACGTTGAGCGGAAGCGGATCTGACCTGGGTGTATAGGCTTGTATTGGGACGCGGTGTCGCTAGAGCGAATTTCATAAAGGCTTCGTAGTACAGTTGCGAGCATAAGTAACTTCCTCCCGAAAAAAAAGTCGTCTATATTTGAGGCACTATAGAAACTTCAGGGTACATTACGAGCTATACTGAAACATATGGATTTCAGGTACTCCTAAGTACATATGAGAACAGAGAGGGGTAGGACCCACACCACCCAGTGCGGGCTTCTTTTAGGAGTACCTCGCCCAGGTTCCGGCGGGTACAAGCTTCTTAAAGACACGACATATCCGTTCCATGCGCTTGGTTAAGCCAGGTTGTCAACAGTCTCCCTACTGACTTGTTAATTGCACTCGGCAAAATATGTACTGGAAGTGCTACATGTAAAATGGTTTCATAGACAATCATATCATTTTTCAGCTCATCACTGCGCGAGACATTGCATTTCTGACGATACACACGTGACCTGTGCCATAGAACTGCATGGAAGAGAATGGAATCCCAAGGGTTCTCTTTGTCGCTCGTCGGGTTGGACACCGAACCCTCAAGAAGCTGCTCGTCAGCAGCCCACAGTGCATCATCAACATGGAGCAAATCGAGAATGCTAACGACTGGTCAAGTGGCGATGCGAGTGGCTCGGATAATTCCAGTTCTTCGGCTTCTGATGGCGAGGAGTTCCAGCTTGCTCCAAGAAGCCAACTGAGGCCTGCTGGGGCTGCCTTGCGATTCGTACCACATGCTGACTGGAACCCAGAACGGTCATACGAGGGCGAACGAACGATACACTGGAATATGCAATGGAAGTTATGCTTGAAAAGGAGGGAGCAGACTGGCGAATCGGAATTGGGTATTGTTATTTCGCCACGCAGGTTCTGGAAACACGTACTTCGACCGAAAGTGGCTACTGCGACTGCCGGCAGGCCATGGAAGATGACACCAAGGTTGTTCTGTCCGTAACCGACCGTAAAATGGCCAACATCACCAAGCGATATCCGAAACTGGAGGTTGAGTGGAAATACGTTTCGAAACAAATTCAGGAGTGGAGCAAATTTCTCGCTGACGGTAAGAAGATCACCGTCATGGTAACCTTCTACTATCAGAGTGTAGACGCTGGGAAGGCCGGTAGAGGTGGGGCAACGGCCAACCAGCAAGCTGAGTTGGACCAGAACTGTTGGTCTTGAACGAGGGGCGTGCATAAGGAAGGCGTATCTTCTCATGCGTTGCCCAGGGCCACCCTGTACAAAAGGTTCCGACCACTGCTGGCAGAACGACGGAAAACACTTTCTGGCCTCACCATGTCAGGATGCTTGCCGATCACATGCAAGCAGGGAAGCCCCTGAATGGGCACGATGATGTCCCAGAGGAGTTTCGACGCCTTCTATGTAGTCCAGGATGCGGAACGCGAGCGGGAGGAGAGAGAACATAAGGAGCGGGCAAAGACACGCAAGCGGAGGCGACGGGATTCGGATGGCTCAGTTGCTGGTGGTACATGTATCATGGCCAATCAATGCCATCGATGCGTGGCCGGAAGCGGCGTTGCACCCAACCTTCCAACATCCCCTAGTATCGTTTTCCCAACGTCTCCTAGTATCGTTTTCCCAACGTCTCCCTTGATACAGCTTGATCTACCCAGGGAAGTTGCAGTCAGGGAGTATAGCGCTTGGCATCAGGACCAAGTGTGTACCGACGAACAGAAGCAGCATTACGACGCAGCGCGCGAATTGACTCTAAAGCAATGCTACGATCTCAACATCCTTACGATCAACCCGAAGAAGATGTACAGTTTCTATATTAGAAACGGAATACCGGATGGGGTAGCATGGAGATTTGTTGGTGATGTCAAGGCATTTCTGGTAGATCGCGAAAGAGCACAGGGTATATGATGGGATGCTTTTGTAAACATTATGTATTTCAATCCTAGCATTCATTCTACCGGTTCTTCGACGAGTATCTGTGCCAACCGAAAGTGCCCTCTTGCAATCTTCTTGTCCTGCCCGACGATTCTGATCTGCATCCGGAGGTATTCCTTAAAGTCACCCCGTATAAGATCGGCATCCTGTCGAGCCTTCTTCCTGATGCGATTCTTGACAGAGCCGAAGAACGCCTCAATTGGATTCAGGTCTGGAGAATATGGCGCTTGAAGCTCCTTCACAACACCTGCTTGCGCAAGCATTTCATCGATCTTTGGAGAGAAGTGAAAGGATGCGTTATCCATGAAGATGACCGATCTAGGCTCTGGGAATCTTCCACAGAACGGCAGAAGCCTTTCAATAAAGCCCTCGAAGACCTGAGTGTCCGTGTTCTCTTCATACACCTCGGAGTAGATGACGCCGTCCACTGTGTATGCTGGCAACATCTGTATTCGCTTACCCCGATGGAACCGTTTGATTTGTACAGGAGTTACCCCTTTTGGGGCGTAACCTCGTCCTAGAGTCGCAAGACCGCGGTTACATCCGCTTTCATCTATGAAGATCATCTGTTCCGGTGTGTAATGTGACCGTCGCTCGATGTAGTCGTCACGCAGGTCTTGGTCTCGTTCTTTGGCGATGTTTCGTGTTACCTTCTTGGTCCATCCACGTCTTGCCAATTCTCGACCGATGGTGAATCGTGATATCTTGACGGTCGCATCGTTGCTGTGGAGAAAGTCTGCCATGGCTTGCTGGCTCATACAAGGATCCTGATCGAGTTCATGCTTCCATGCCAGCCACATATTCTCTGTCACTTCCCGCGGACGACCATGCCGAGGAGCACTGACCATTCGGCCATGTTGAAGTATGGATCGGGTGGAGCAAGGGACGATCGTTCTCGCAATTTCTTTGTCAGTGATGTCTTCTACGCCCTGTAATTTGTTGATGATGACATTCTCGAGTTCGGCTCGCTGGATCTTCGATAACTTGGGCGCCATCTGTCGATGATGAAGAGGCTGACACGAACATTGCGACTTCGGATTGAGTCAAATTCCTTGGGCATCATCGCGGGGCCGGTTGCCTCGCTAGACGGGATCAAGTTTAGCCGTTCCGAGGATGACTACCCCGAAACCGCAGCCCCGCTTCCGCCGTATGAAGTCGACAATCCGCAGGCTTCTACGGAGTGCTCGCGAACGACACACTTGTCTGGCATAAAGTGATACGTTCAGTGCAGAGATTGGACGGCGGTACAGAAACGACAGCAATCGGCGCAACTTCATTGAAACTGTCGCCTTTAGTCGATCGAACGAAGCGGGTACCCAGAAGTACCACGTGAGCGAATACGTACTATTTGTCGGCACGTTCGTACAGTCCGTCGATCTTAGTTTTGAAGAGTTTAAGAAACAGGACGCTAATTTCGCCCTTAGCTGTACTGTAGACCCTTTTAGAGCCCTCCTTCCCCTTTCTTTTGCTTCTCGAAGAAAGGAAGAAGAAGTGAAGGAGCAGAAAAGAAAGGTGAACACAAACACGCTAACACCAGAAAGGGAATAAGTGGGTTTCTCTTGGCACGCAAGGGAAAAGGTCCGCTTCTTCTCCCCGCTTGATCTTCCCACCTTCAACAACCCAGTCGCCGCGATGGCACAGCCGTCCCCGTCCGCGCCACTCCACAGGCACCAAGCTTCGCTAGAGAGCATCATTGAATTCCAAACCGAGCCCCCTTTAAGCCCAGACACGCGCGGTCAGGCCAGGCGCAGATTCTATTGTATCACGGACCACTTTGAGGCAGCTGAGAGTAGGGGAAATGGAAATGGCAGTCGAAGCAACAACGCTGCGGACAACGGCATGGACAGCGGCGTGAACAACGGCGAGAATAACCGTGGGGACATCAGCGGTAGTCCCAGATATAATCGCTCGCGGCTTATTCGCCTCACATACGACTATGCGCGCTCGCCTCTCTCACAGGACAACTTCCTCCGAGCTTTCTTTGGCTCGCTCGAATTGTCTATGGACGGCGACGAAGCCCTAGACGAGGCAATTCAGTCCAAGTTTTTCAACTTTGCTGACTACCTCGTCAACAACTTCTTCCTTCCCCGTAAGTTCCACTGCCCTCTCGGGTCGCCTGTCCATGCCACGCCTGTAAGATCTATGCCCTTCACTAACTAGAACTCCTCTTATTAGTCAAAGCCTCTTCTCGACAGACCCCGCAGCCATCGCCAGCGTTCCATTCTGCAATTACACGACTGCAAGGAGGAGTAGAATTTGTCGGGACTAAAGAGAGAATATCGGCGCTCCGCGGCGCCTGCCTCACCCGCGACCGCCATCGCTGTGTTGTAACGCGGAGATTCGATCGTACCGAAGCGCTCGAGCGAGTTGCGAGAGCCCGCGATGACGCCAAAGACGACGATGGTAACTTGCTCCGCAACGAACAACCTGGGTCGCTTGAGCCCTTGGAAGTCTCCCATATTCTGCCGCACTCCTTGACAACGCTCGGACACGGCGAAGGAGAACTGGTACTCAACCCCAGCAGTCTACAAACCCGGCTGTTTTCTAACCAAGCCCCCTTCTTTAGAATCCCGCCAAGCAAGCAGCCTTAGCAATTCTCAACATGTTCGATCATGGAGTTGGGCACTTGATCGAGGGTGTTGATATTGATCGGCCATTGAACGCCTTGACTCTCACCATGAACATGCACGACTTGTTTGGTAATTTCCACATCTATTTCGAGCCCGTCCAAGACGCAGACCTTCATACCTACCGAGTCGAATCGTTCCTTGATCCGCTTTTCACAGGGGGGGTTCTTCCAGTGACCCGCACTCTCTTCCTGACTAACGACCGCACAATCGATCCACCCTCGCCCCGTCTTCTGGCAATCCACCGCGCTATCGCACACATTCTCCACCTTTCAGCAGCAGGCGGATACATTGATAATATCCTCAGAAACATGCGGGACGTTGGGGAGCAGGGTGTACAGGCCGACGGCTCGACAGACCTAGGCCGTCTCGTCCACCTCGGCCTGTGGCTAGATGGTACTAGTGCCTGCGTATTCTGATGGATAATTTCCTTCGGTACCATTGTAATATACATTAATTCCCGGTGTCCCCCGTAGCGAAGAACAGGGTATGGGATTCTCTCGACGGGTTAATAATGTGAGCTTCAATAATAGTTATGTCCTCTGCGAGAACCAACAAGTAACCGGGCTGCAACTGCGGTCGGAAATTGGCCCAACTGCGCCTGAAGTCAACCTTCCGCAGTTTAGTCAATCGATAACCAAGACTCCCACGAATGCCATGTTCTAGAGTGATTCTATTAGTCGCGTAGTAGCACTCTCATGTCTAGAATCCTCCTGTCTGTTGGGTTGCGAAGCCCAGGTCTAGTAGCAGTGCCAACCAGGTGCCAATGCTAAGTCTAAGAGCGGTGTGCCTCTCAGCGGCGCGGGCAGCTTATCTCTGCAGCGGCGTACACTGTGTCCTCGTCGACAAATGCACACTGTGTGGGGTACGTTTAAGATTTTCAAGAATTGTTGTTAAAGAGGAAGTTAGTTTTGCTCATAACTGTAGAGATGTTCGTATGTTTCACAGCTAACATGCACGATAAAGAAGTCAATTCAATGCCAAGTCAGCATTCGAATAGCTTACAAGTCGCCTTACGGCCCCATTCTCCTATATCTAGGTTTGGCGAGTAACCGAACCCAACTAGCCCAAAAGAATGGCATGTAATCGCTTCAATCCACAGCTATTCGTTTCATTTACAATGAAACGAGTGCCGCAGATGTCGACAGGATGAGGTTGCTCGTACCCTCCTCTAGTAAAATGATTTCGCCACTGCTGAGGCTAAAGTGTCATGAAGTCAAGGTGTAGCCTGGCGGCGGATTCCGCCGTTGTATTGTAGGCCCCAATCCGCAGACGAAAACTCAAAGTCTGTAAGTGATGGATGCATGGGGAGTGAGCAACTGTGACGAATCCGGTCAGATTAGACGTTTGAAAGGTATATCGACTTGCTGGTCTGAAGGTTCGGTGAAACCAAAGGGTTCACAATAAATGCTCCAAGCAGTTGTTTGCTGTCAGAATCACTGCGTAGCTTTGCGTAGCTGATGGATGAAATATATCGCCAGAATATGCACTCAAATCAACGATGTAATGTGTGGGAAAGATGATCAATTGATTGATTGATTTTTTTTTGATGTTGTTTTTTTTTTTGATTTTTGAAACCCCTTGAAGTGGCCGCATATCGCAGTAAAATGAAGGTGGAGCCAAGCCTTGGCAGCGCACGGTCTGACATTTGCATAGTAGTTTTGGGAAATTACTTAGATTGCTTACTAGCGAACTGCAAGTTTGCCGCAATGAAGAACTGATTGTATAGTTAGCATATATCACTTTCATCTTTGTACTGTCTGTATTCCTTTCTCAGGGGCTTACCAGGCTCGCTATGTTCCTTCCTTTGTGTTGAGTGATTCCCTTGCGGACTGTCCCCGTTTTGTTCACCTTTGTCCGAGCCATAAGAGCGATGCGAACCACAAGCTTTTTGACAATGTTGATCGATTAGTCTAATAATTATCATCCTTGAACTTGTGAGAGTAACACAGCCGCTTGGTCTGCGAACCCTCGTAGGAGGGTGCCCTTACATTACATGACATCGTGTGATATAATTCGTATCTCGGTTTGTATGTATTCTTGCGCCTACCCATAGGCGCCGTCACCGGGGCATCGACCGCCCGGTCTGTTTGTTCAGCAACAGCTCAGGTGAGGCCATGCGTGCATCGCGACCCGACTGAATGAACGGCCACAGGCGTCCGGTCTCTAACCGGCGGTGTAGCCCTGTTTGTAGTTGTTGCGAGTAGAGCCTCATATATTGGCTCTGCTGTGGGCATCCCACACCTGAATTCATCATCCTTTTCCAGACATCTGAATTTGCCTATTTATTTGCTTCCTTTGCACCAACTGCATCATCATGGTTTGTCATCGTGGTTTGGTGCTATTATCTCAAACGCCAACGAAAAAAAAAAAAAAAGCGTCATGCCGTGGCATAAGGTGCAAAAAAGCATTCATAGTCCCTGAGGTGACACCACGTATTGATATGGGACTACGCGTGGTTTCTCAGACAACTGTGGACTTCAGGTCTCACCTGGTTGGCTATGCACATTTCAGTCCAAGCTGCAACTTTCTCCCACTTTTAATTTTCGTGGCAATACTGAGACGCCTCATTCAGTTCTTGACAATCGCCACTGCGTCCGCGATGAGAAGAAGCACAGGGCTTTGTCCCAGTCTAACTGAACTCAGTCGTCGTCATGCTCAGCCAGGCTCTCTTCAAAAGTTAGACATGAAACTTTGATGATGGAAATCGAAAGACGGAGCCTTACAGAGGCGCCGGATCTATTCTAGAGCATACCTGGTGTGTAAATACAATCACGACGACTTATAGCCACCCGACTTCAACCTCCTAGCGCCGCGTTTAAAACCCGCTCATAACGGCTTATGCGCCGGATACTGCGGCGCCAGAATACTATCTGTACTCCCACCGCTCGTTGTCGTCATAGCGCCATTCTTTTGGCTGTTATTATACTCAACCGAGAACTGATGATTCACTACCACAACATCATCGTTGACTGCGGCCTGCTCCGTCTTTCCATTTCCGATGCTGTGCAACTGATAGGCATGTCCCCACCCCCTACTACCCTTGCTCAGCTTGGAGGGGTAGTTGTCATCCGTCTTGCGGCCGCCACTGCCCCAGCCATTCGAGGAGAAGAGGTTAGGCATGTGCTGCCTGACAAAGGGTTTGAGTGCCGCGAGCGAGTTGCAGAGAATGCCGAGGTTCATTTCAAGCAGGGACCACACGGCAGCAGAACATTGTGTGAAGGTAAAGTCCGGGTTGGTAACCATGGCGCGAACGTAGGCGACGCGGATGATGGAGGCGATGCATGCACTAGATGGATACGAAATGGTTAGATATTGACATAGGCAAAAGCTGTTATGGGAGGATGATGTCGACATACGCTGACCCGAGTCCTAAGATGAGGCCCACGGTAATTCGCTGCTTCAGGCCCATGTTCAGGCCGTGGATGGTAGGAAGCGGGAGGAGGATGATAACGCCATCCGTGACGATGTTTAGAACGGCTTGGGCGACGGCGATGTTGTTAAGGCAGAGGGCACTCTCTGGGGTGCCTAGGTTCGGGTTGCACGGTCCGGCAAACAGGGCGCTGAAGGTGACCGAGTAACCAATAAGCACCACGGCGGTGATGACGATGCAAATTCGGAACACTTTGTTCGGGCTGATGCGCCAGTAGAGAACAAGAATCGAGAGCTTAGTTAGGGTTGGTGGCCAGAGGTACGTTAACGCTAGCGAGAGGAGGCGCTGTTCAGCAAGTTGTGTCAGTCGTCAGAACTCAACTCATTTGGTGATGGGCAGTGGGTGACATACCTCCAGATATCCCACGATTTGCAGTTGTGTTACTTCGTACATATTCCTGCCAAAACCCGCTGGCATAGCTGGAACGAAAGGGTGTCAGGAAACGGATCCCCGTGCTGATGTCGTAACAAGACTTACCGTTAACGGAGACGATAAAGAAGGCCAAAGTTACCGCCCATGCGCTGACGAGGAGTGCTGTAACAATATCAGTACTCAGACCGATGGCATCTGTACCAAAACAAAATTGCAAACATACGCTCGTCGAACCCCACAGATTTCACCACGAAAGCTCGCGTGTACAACCGTAATATAAGTGCTATTGTCGCCAGTGCATATGTTACTGCGAAGACGGTAATGAATCTGAGTTGGACGGATGTCGTGTGATGAAAGTCGGGGGTCACGCCCGGCGGCGGGGGCATAAGCCCAACCCAAGCTGTCGGGTCGGTAGAAGCCATTGGTATCACAGACCGTCTGCTGTACTGTTTAAACGGCAGTCGAGGAGTAATGGAAAATGAGGAAGTGATAACCGTCTACCGTGGCGAACTATTTGACGTCTCGACATCACAGGACTCGAGGCCCTCTGTATTTTTTTATGATCTCCCTTAAGTATAAAGAAAGAGGTAAAACCTGGCTTGCCCCTATCTCCACCGGGGTTGGTCAACAGCCTTTTTCTTTTTCTTTTTTTTTTTTTTATCCCTGCAACGTATCAACGGAAGCATTCACTTCCAAGACGACCTGGAACCACGCAGAATGACTTCAGAGCGAGGCCGGCTATTCGCCCGAGCCACTTGATGATCCAAATATCACCCTAGGACTTATTGTCCGCATTATGCGCTTGCTTCTGGGGAGGGAAGCCGACCCCATCAAGCCTAACGTGTTTAGGGGGAAAATCCGCTAGAAGGTTCGGCTCGGGGTCAGAGATGCTACGCTAGTGTAGCGTACGCGGGATAACACGGGGGTTGTTTCAGCGGCTCAACGGTTAGTGGGGCCGCCGTTGAATTTGTGCATGGGGCGGGCCGAACAAAACCAGTCCTATTTGATGGCGAGCGTGGATCCATCCGGCAGATTGGCCATTTTATCCCTTCTTTCCCCTACACGTTACGGAATAACTACCAGGGTGGAGATTCTCCCCTCCCCAGGGTTTGAATAAACGAGACCCAGGGCGTCGGTTAACCTGAAAGCTCCAGTTGTTGCCTGAGTGCAAGGAAATGGTTCGGAAAGCACATTAAGTTACACTGCATTGAATGTAACCATCCATTGATTTTTGCATTCATGAGAGTATGCGGCAAGATTGTTGATTTGCTTGTTGATCACACTGAGTTCAACTCTTTGCCCTCTTTTTCGCCTCGCCCAACCTGAATCACGCCTCCGTGACATAGTCAGGAAGACTCTCCAACAGCTCCAAGCTCTTGTGGTCGACAATAGCCGCAACGTGCCTCGCCGTCATCGTGTCAACCTTGTCCTTGGGCTGCATCATGGGGGGTGTCAGGGACCAGGCAAAGCCATGGAGATGATGCTTTCGGTAATCGTCCCAGAGAGCCGCCTTCTCCAGCTTCGGTCCACCGGCCTTGTGCAGCGTGGCAAGATAATGCTCAAAGAGCTCAACCTCGTTCGCCCTCCTGTCCTCGATCGTCAGCGCGCCAACGACGAAGTATGTCACGTCGTGAAGGAACGAGTTAAAGTGCAAGCCTTGCCAGTCGAGGAAGCCTGGCTCGCCCGAGGGTGTGATAAAGGTATTGCCGATGTGCGAGTCGCCATGGGCGACACACAGGTGGTCCTGGTTCGTCGTCGCCCAGAGTGTCTTGAATGCGCGAATCATCCTCTTGCGGTCCGTCATTTCTTCGGTGACAGGCGGCTTGGCCGCCTCGTCGAAGAAGCGCTTCGCCCACTCGGACTCGACCATCATGGACAGGATGACCTCTCGGAGCGAGAGGCCCTCCTTGAGCCAGGGGAAGTCATCCTGCTTTGCACCCCATGTCTTGGCATGAAGCATGGCGAGCTCCTCGACTCCGGCGCGCACACGCTCGACGGGCCAGGCCTCGAGCGGGTCGCCAAATCTGTAACCCTTAGCTTTGAGATCGTCGAGAACGACGATGCCCTGCCCTGTGACAGTATCGCTGCCGGAATACCAGACGGGTGGGAGGCGCATTAACACAGTTGGGGCGATGTGGTGGAAGAACTCGGCCTCGCGGCGGTAGACTGCATTCAGGGCTGGGTGCAGCTTGACGAGGACGGGGTTGAAGCCGCCTTTGACGCAGACGTGAGTGGGAAGAGATGCTGCATCCTGAGCGTCCTCGTATGTGAGCTTGTACAGCAGCTTGCTTGCCGTTCCGTGGAGGGCCTCAGCCAGCTCCGCCGTCACGACAGGGCGGTCGAGGATCTTGCTGAACCAGGCGGGTGTGACTTCTTCGACCACCACGGGCAACGGATCGGCAGAGTCGAGGGCACCCTTGGCACCGGCAGGAGGCACGGGAAACGACATTGTGCGGTGGTCTAGAAGCCGGGTTCGGCAGTGTTACTTGCGCCGCTTTGCGTGTAATTTATCGTAGGATGCAAACGACCGGGATTTGTTTCGATAATGAAAAAGCAACCGGATGCGTCCAGTTATTTAAAATAATGAATGCAGTGCCATTCAAGGTCCCATTCCCACAAGGGGGGGGCCCGCCTAGCGGAGCTAACTGTCGCTAGAGTAGCAACAACTCCAGAGTGTAGTCCTGGAAGATTGCTGGCGCCTCCACAGACGAATCCCGGTAGGGAACCACATGCTGGGCAAGGATCCAGGCTCAGAGTTTCGAAAAGGGGCCTAGCAAGTGACTGGGCGGCCTTCTCCAGAAAAGTGAATCCTAGCGTGGGAAATATACAAGCCCTTGGCGCCAATGAACTTGCAGCGGAGGACCCCCTAATCCTGGAGGAGGTGTAGCCGATTGCAAAAAGAAAGCTTCGGTTTCCTCAATAACTAGTAGATTACGTACCAAATAACCCATCCGTTGCTCCCCCCTTGTATCGGCCCCGCCACACGAGCGGTGAATCCCGTGCGGCTAATGCGGCTAACCTGGCAGTGCAAATACGGTTAGCACGGCTAGATGGCAGAGGAATCCGAACACGCGACCAGGCTTTATCCTCCTTCATCTGCGAACCAAGGATCTTCGAAGATGCAGCCCCTTCAAAATCTAGTTTCAGTTCGTGTGTCCTTCTGCTAAGCTCACCTCAATGTTGGTGCTAGTGTTTATACCCTTTTTTCAGGTGATTGTCTCGACCAGAAGGCCATGGCCAAGGCAGGGCTGCGGAAAGATTTCTCTATTGCCCACATCATATCACTCAATGGGAATAAAGAAAGAGATGATGAAAGAGCCCTCGGGATGCAATGAAGGCAATGCCAGAGCAAGTGGGGCAAGCACGAAGGAGACCAGCGCACCCCAACGGCAGGTGCCTCACACCGTCGCATTCCTCCCCCACCCAAGAGACTAGCCCCCGTGGTTCCAGTTTTGCTTCTGTCCCATTTCGGGAATCCATCATTCGTAGCCAAAGCTGTCAATCAATCCTCACCGCTCAGAGACTCGCGAGTGATTGAGACAGAAGTTCGATCAAGGCCCCGAAGCGGGGTGGTCAATGTCGAGGTAGCTTAGATTTCCAACTTTGTGGTTGCGGGACGCGGTGGCGGGCTGCTGGGGTGAATTTAGCGGATTTGCATGGCCAGGTAACAGTTGGGGGAGAGCTTGGACAAAGTTTTTGTAATACTTCGCAGGCACGGCAGGCTCAATATCACCGCGATCCTTGCTGCCGGGCGCGACTATGTCAAGGCATGGCACGCGTTATGCTCTCGCTACCCCGTCTCCATTAACCGCACATAGGCTCTTTCCAATCCAGAGCGAGCGACGGCACCGTCACGTTCACGAGCGGACCACTGGCATGCATCACTACCGTCTTCGAGAATTAACCAACGGAATGCAAAGGAATATCCAACCTCGCCAGCCTTATCAGAGCTCTGCCACGTTCGCTTCGGACATGTTTTTCTTGCTGGATAACTACAGTACCGGGAGCACTTGACCATTACGACTGAACATTAGGAAAATTTCCTTCGGCCTGGGGGTTGGAGAAGAAGGATAGCAGGACGTAGAGGATCATATGTAGTAAAGGAGCATGAGGAACCGGGATAAGGGAAGGAACTTAGAGTTTAGTGGGCCTTCCATCTCACACTTGCTTGGGCCACCCTTCTACCGGGCTCAGTGTCTCTCGCGTGGTTCTCTTACTCCTTCGCTCCGGCTTTCGAACAATCAGAACCTGCTCATATAATTAGTTGCATAATCGTCTTGATATGTTGTAATTGAGCATAGCACTGCTCGTCTATCAGCACCACTCGCTTATTTACTAGTTATCATGTAAGTCAGCCACCTCTTTCTATCCAATGTGCTCCTTCGTGTTGACCGTAACTGAGCCTTATTCGTGATGGCAAGTAAAATCGTAAAGTGTTGGAACCTGTAGGGCAACGACCGCTAAAACAGGCGCTGGAAGAAGCTAT